>BDUI01007646.1:61162-71631 GCA_002335545.1 Apodemus speciosus
ACACACACACACACACACACACACACACACACATATATATATATATATAAATTAGCCAGAATTGTCAGACCAGGAGTGGGATTTGTTGCTCATCCTACTATTTCTTTTTCTTCTTTAGCCTCTTTGCCTACTAGAATATTACTTTGTGGATCTTTATCTTCTCCATGTTGTTCTCAAAGTCACTGTGATTCTGTTAGATTAATTACTTTATTAGATGGCTGTAACTTGTTCTTGTTCTTCTTGTTCTTCTTATCCATGTCCTTTTGTTCTTGTTCTTGTTTGTTCTTGTTGTTGACCTTGGCATTGGTAATGTTCTTGTTGTAATTTTGCTCCTGCTCCTGCTCCTGCTCCTCCTCCTCCTCCCCTTCCTTCTTCTCTTCCTTATTATTCTTTCTGACAGATATAATATTTTAGCTTTGTAACTAAGGACATTAGTGATTTGGGGAGTGATTCTTGCTTCTAAACTTCATTCAAGATACTGCAGGATTTCATTATTTATTCTCTATTATGGCACAATTAATTAGTAGTATATTCTTGAAAGATTTTTCCCACTGATGAGTCTGTCCCATGAAGATTTTTCTTTTTCTTTTCTTTGGCTTCAAAGTGTTTTCTCTGTGTCAACATTTATTAATTGTCAACAACTGTCTGATCAAAACTAGTCTTAGTCTTGGCACCAAGTACCATATTTATGTGATTGACTTTTCGCACATGGTAGTGACATGATCAGAAATCAGTTTTCATCCTGGGTATTTTTTTTTCTTTGTGGCTTGCACTTTTGTCATGTAAATGACAAAATTAATTATTTTTAGCTCACACCAACAATATATTAAGTATAAACATTTTTGAGAAACATTTACTATTAGCTTTTGTTAAGTGTCATATCAATATTTCAAGCACATTTTTATAACAATGTTTCTTTTTTGTCTCTTGATTGTCTTATGGAAAAAAGATAAGTTTCATAGTGATATTTTTTATGTTTTTATTTTTAAAATTATTTTATTTATTTATATTACAGTCAATGCCCTCATCCCAGTCTCCCATTCCACAGTTCCTCATCCCATTCCTCCTCCACTTTGCCTCTGAGATGGTGCTTCCCTGCTCACACCCCTCGCCSCCACAGGCCTCACCCTTCCTGGGGCAGGAATGCTGTAGGCAGACAGACATGAGGGTTTTACATCTTCATCTGAATGCCATTAGAGGAAAACTGTCTTCTAGGCAGCTAGGATGRGGGTCTTAAAGCACACAGTGACACACCTACTCTAAAAGGCCACACATTCTAATAGTGCAACTCCATGGGCCAAGCATATGCGAACCATCACACTAAAAAAATTGGAAATATTTTTGCCTGAAGACCTGACTCTCCCACTGTTGTGTATGTACCCAAAAGATGCCCTACCATACCACAAGGAATGTTTCTCTGTTATCTTCATAGAAGCCTTACTTGTAATAACCAGAAGATGGAAACTGACAGGCTTTTCCCTGTCCAATTAGTTTAAATATTAGTGCAGCAGGAGGTCTGTGATTGGACAGGAAAAAGGGAGGCAAAGCTAAGAGTTGCAGAGACAGGGAGCAACTCAGGAGAGAGGAGAAGAAAGCAACATGGAGGGCAATGAGCAGGATGATTCAGAATCCAGGATGCTCACACAATAAATTCAGAGCCAGTTGATAATGGTATAAGCTACTCGTCTAGATTAGACAAGTTACCCCAATTATTCTATCCCAATATGGTATTCAATCTATCTGTGCCTGTTTAAAACCACATGGATTCCGAATCATCCTGCTCGTTGCCCTCCATCTTGCTTCCTTTCCTCTCTCCTGTGTTACTCCATCTCTGCAACTCTTAGCTCTGCCTCCCTTTTCCCTGTCCAGTCACAGGCCTCCTGCTGCACTAATATTTAAATTAATTGGACAGGGGAAAACCTGCCACAGGTAACAACCCAGGTGTCCCTCAACCTAAGAATCCATATGCAAAATGTAGTTCATTTACACAATGGAATTGTATTCAGCTATTAAAAATGAGGACATTGTGAATTTTGCAGCTAAATGGATAAAGCTAGAAAATAGCATCCTGAGTGAGGTAACTTGAGTCTCCAGGGAAGGGTGGGGCCTGTGGGGGGGAAGGTATCTAAGAGTCACCCAAGTTGAACTGGTTTTGAAGTCATAAAAGGGTCATGAAGACCAGCTAAGGCTTGGTACTATGAGATGTCATGGAAGGCCATTGGTGAAGGTGCAGCCTTAGTTGCAGTTGATGGCCCACGACTGAAAGGGTCATGGAAAGGAGTTGAAGACTGGCACCATGAAGAGAGTCTATGAGAGGCTTTTAGTGAAGCCTAGTTTCAGTGGAAGACCCAAGTATTAGAGATGCCAGTACCATGGGATGGTCACCAAGAATAGCAGCAGCAGTGAAGTGGATTAACCTAAGCGTCAAATTCAGTTTCCATGGATATGTGCACTTTCTGTTGTTTTGTTGTTATTGAAGTCCTGCCAAAATCTATGGTGATCTGATAGAATGAATGGGATTATCTCAATCTTCTTGTATATGTTAAGCTTGTTTCGTGACATATATGGTCTGTTTTTGAGAAGGTTCTATGAGGTGATGGGAAGAAGGTGTATTCTCTTGTTTGGGGATGAAATGTTCTGTAGATAATTATTAAATTCATTTGGTTCATAACTTCTGTTAATTTATTTTGTCTCTGTGAGGCAGTGGACCATGATAGCTAGCCTGGTCCTCTATTGAGGTAAAAGCTTTGAAGCCCTGGAGACCTTGAGGGGATGGTAGGAGCTTTGCCTGCTCCTGGGCACGAGGCTACTGATGCTACTAGCCACAGAGCCCCATAGATTTGTAGCCATCAGCCATGTAAGGACATCACCCCAAACCCTTCCATGTATAGATGAGATAGCCCTAACATCTCAGACCAAGACAATAGGAAAAGAAATATGACCTTTGGTCACATAAATTCAAGACAGAGATCTCTATGCTAATGAGGTCCCTAGAGGCATAGGGAATAAGCTTTCCTTCCTAAGACATTCTTCCCTGAAAAAGGTATTTAATCTCAAGACCACCCTGAGAAGTGCTGTATGGTTTTATGAATTATTTTCCATCATGACAATAAATGATTTGGAACTTGAGACTGTCTCTTTTCATTAGCATCCTCTACGGGGAGCCAGGGAAAAGGCCTTTACCAACAGAGGTGCTATATAATCTCCCATAGATAGCTGCTCCATACTCCCAGCCATGGCTGCCACTGCTGTCAAGTAAAAAACTCTCACTCTGGAACCAGTCAGAGCTCCCCTCTCCTCCTGGACCCAGGCTAGGATTCCAGTCCCAGGTCCCAGACTCAATTCTCTGCTCTTTTATGACTCCCAGCAGTGCATGGGTGTCTATGGGGTCTATGAACCCCATGACTCCGGTCTCCTCGCAGGTCCAGTGACCTCTGAGCTAGCTCTGGCATCCCCATACCTAAGACTGTGCTTCCCCACTCCCAGAGCAGTGCCTTGGTACTTCTCTACAGTCCAACACACATGCCAGCAGTGGCGTGGAATAAGCACAGTCCATCTCCTCAAGTTCTACCTCCCAAAGTAACTGTACCCTGTTGTGGAGCAGACATGTGTCTCATGACCCTATATGTCACTGTTGAATTTCTGTTTAAATCATCTGTCCACTGGTGAAACTGTGGTATTGAAATCTCCCACAATTATCGTGTGTGATTCAATGTGTATTTTAAGATTTACTAATGTTTCTTTTAAGAATGTTGGTGGCCTTGCATTTGGGGCATAGATATTGAGAATTGAGACTTACTCTTGGTGGACCTTTCTTTTGATTAATAGTATGAAGTATCTTTCCCTATCTTATTTATTAACATTTGGTAAAAAGTCTATTTTATTGGATATTAGGCCAGTTTGTGTCTTGGGACCATTTGCTTACAATTTTTTTCCAGCCTTTTACTCTGAGGTAGTTGTCTGTCTTTGTCACTGAGGTGTGTTTCTTGTATGCAGCAAAATACTGTTTATATATCCAGTCTTTTAGACTGTGTCTTTTTATTGTGGAATTGAGTTCATTAATGTTGAGAGATATTAAAGATAGTTCTTGTTTTTGGTTTTTATTTTTCTCTGGAGGTGCTATTATGTGTGTATGAGTCTCTTCTTTTGAGTTTGTTGTGAAGTGTTTAATTTCATTGTGTTGGAATTTTCCTTCTCATATCCTCTCTAGGGCTGGATTAGTAGAAAGATATTGTTTAAATTTAGTTTTATCATGAAATATTGGAATCTACGGGGATTGAGAATTTTGCTGGCTATAGTATCCTGGGCTGCATTTGTGCTCTCTTAGGGTCTGCATGACATCTGTCTGGGATCTTCTGGCTTTTAGAGTCCCTGTTGGGAAGTCAGGTGTAATTCTGATAGGTCTGCATTTATTTGTTTCTTAGCCTTTTTCTCTTATAGCTTTTTAATATTCTTTCTTTGTTCTGTGCAATTGGTGGTTTGATTATTATGTGACAGGAAGATTTTCTTTTCTGGTCCAATCTATTTGGTGTTCTGTAGGCTTCTTGTACATTTATGGCCATCTCTTTCTTTATTTAGGTTGGGGAAGTTTTCTTCAATGTATTTTTGAAAATGTTTTCTGGTCATTTGAGCTGAGATTCTTCACCCTCTTCCATTCAAATTATTCTATGGGTGATCTTTTCGATGTATATTCAGTTTTCTGGATAGTTTGGGTTAGTAGCTTTATATTTTCTTTGACCGAAGTATCAATATCTTCTATATCTTCTGTTCCTGAGGTTCTCTCATCAATCTCTTGTATTCTGTTGGTGATGCTTGGATCTGTAGCTCCTGATATTTCCTAAGTTGTCCATCTCAAGGATTGCCTCCATTTGTGTTTTCTTATTGTTTCTATTTCCATTTTTAGGTCTCTGACTGTTTTGTTCAATTCCTTCACCTGCTTGTTTGTATTTTCCTATGTTTCTTTAAAGGATTTATTTGTCTCTTCTTTAAGGACTTCTACCTGTTTTCCTGTATTTTTTTAAAGGAATTACTGATATCCTCCCTAAAGGCCTCTGTCATCTCATGAGATGGGATTTTAGGTTGTTACCCATGGCTTTCTGTGCTGGGAGAGCTGGATTATGATAGCACAGAATTGCATTGGGTTCTATCACTTACATCTGGCTATCTGGTTATCTTTGTTATCAAACAAAGCCTAGATGTCTCTGACTGGAGTCACCCTCCTTGGAGGCATGTAGATTTCTATGACCTGGGTTAGAGCCAGTCTCTGTTTTGTTAGGGAGTGTTGCATCTCCTTAGGGTGGGCCTCCTATGTTTCTGGTTACTGCAGAGCTCCTGGGAAGCAGGCAGTCTGTAAGGTGTAGGAGAGGATTAGGCCAGATAATATGACTTGTGTAGAGGAGAGGATTGGAAAAAAAAAGGTGGAGAACAGCAGGGAGGGCAGATCCCACATCAGATGTGCTCTGCAGGTGTCCTAGCTGGAATCCATATTTGGGTGAGATTCTTACCTATGTCTTTGGTTACTGCAAACCTGCTGGGAGGCATGTAGGCTGTGGCTCATTGTGACATTTTTTCATTCTTCTTGTTCTGATTTCATTTCTGATGCTTTGATAAAATACCCAGACAAAAAAGAAAATTGGCAAGAAAGGGTATTTTGCACTCACAAGGACAGGTTGTATTCCCAGAAGCCAAAGTGACAAAAACTTAAAGCTGACACACATTCACAGCCAGGACCAGACAGAACTCTTGAAGCATACATGCTTAAAATAGCTCTGGTCTTCTACATTCCAGGGCCTAAACCCACCCACCTACAGGCTAGGTGTCATATCAATTAAGGCAATCAAAAAATTCTTCCACACCCATTCCTACTGTTCATCTTATCTATGCAACCCCACCCYGAGACTCTCTTCTCAGGTGGTTCTTCCTTGAAGCAGACAATTCTAAGTAAAAGCCACTTCAGTCTTACCCACATTATACTCTCAACAGTTTCTACCTTCTTTGATCTCCATTTTCTTAATCAATACTTACATGTGTTTCCACGTCATTCTCATTTGCACATGTGTATAAAATGTAACCTATCACAGGACAGAAAATGTAATAATAATCTACCGAGGTTGATTCTATTTTTTTTAATATGAAGATTTCATGTTCCCTCAATTTCCTGGGAATATCAAAATTTCATTTATCACCAAATAAAACCGCACTCTATGCAGATTTTCTTGTTCGTTTATCTCTTCCTGGCTCTGGGATGGTGTCATAAACTTCATGTGTGAATAGTGCCACAGAAAACAAGAATGCTCAGCTCTGTTGCCTGCTGACTTTGGTAGATGACTGTTTTGAAGGTGTCAAGTGCACATATTCCATGGAGTCTTTAAGAACATCCAAAAGTGGCCGGGCGGTGGTGGCGCGCGCCTGTAATCCCAGCACTTGGGAGGCAGAGGCAG
Organism: Apodemus speciosus; assembly: GCA_002335545.1. Classification (NCBI taxonomy): domain Eukaryota; kingdom Metazoa; phylum Chordata; class Mammalia; order Rodentia; family Muridae; genus Apodemus; species Apodemus speciosus. The sequence continues at coordinate 67,603 of BDUI01007646.1, forward strand.
GTGGATTTCTGAGTTCGAGGCCAGCCTGGTCTACAGAGTGAGTTCAGGACAGCCACCGGGGCTATACAGTACAGAGAAGCCCTGTCTCGAAAAAAAAACAAAACAAAACAAAACAAAACAAAAAAAAGAACATCCAAAAGTGTTTTCCTGAAACATCATCTATCTCTTGCATCTGTGTTCTTAGAAAATATTGTCTTTTTAGACAGAGTTTTTAAAGCTAAAATCATAAGCATCACTGTAGCTTTCTGTAAGCATTTAGGTAATATATTTCTTCTCATATCTCTGTGTGGTTATATGGCTCCATCTGGACYTACACTAATAAAATTAAAAAACAGTTGGTGTTACAATCCTTCACTCAATTTGTAGAGACTATCATTTTAATTAGGAAAACATTCATTTTGACAAAAATAATAAGAAAATGTTAATTAAAATATATTCACACGTATGGTGTGTCTCTGTGTGTGYRTGTGCGTGTGCGTGTGTGTGCATGTGCGTGTGCATGTGCGTGTGTGTGTGTTTGTGTGTGTGTGTGTGTGTGTGTGTGTAAATGTATGCCACTTGTATATGTATCCTTGGAGGCTGGAAGCAGCTATCAGATCCACTGAAGCTAGGTTTATAAGTTGTTATATGCACCCATACAGTGATTTTGGAAAGTTAATCTAGGTTCTCTATAAGAGGAGGTATAGTTCTTAACCATGAGCCATCTTTCCAGCTCCAGAAAACCCAGTTCTACTTCAGCTATTGCATCACATAGCTAAAAGCTAAAATGTAAATTAGGATTCCTTCTTGCCAATATTTTTTCAACCAATTTCATATGAATATTTATTATTTTCTGTGGCATTTCACATATGTTTTCCCCTTTGAATCAATATTTTAAACAGAACTTTAAAATCTCATATGACACACATTTATACACTATTTATTCCCAGATGCCCTTTATTTCTTTAAGATTTGATGTGCACTATAAACAAGCTTTTCCCTRACTTCTGATTGAAGGGCAATTTTCTGGGCCTGACTATGCAATGGCAGCTCAGTAAGCACATTCTGACTGAGCTGGACAAACTCTCTTCAGCTCTGTCCATCTGTCTCCTCCTTTCTCCTCACGTCACATTTCACTTTTGAATATCTTCCTTTATGCTTTGACTATCCACAGGAAAAGTGGGATGTGTATTTTTGTTGCTRTCTCTGTTCTGTTTATATTTTGTTTGGAAGGCTGTCCAGTAGAATTAGAAACATATTAATGAAAAAAACTAACTTTTATCAACCTGTGGYATGTGGAGGACATGAGAATGCTAATGCTAGTTATTATAGTCAGCATGAAAGAAGATTCAAGAAATGACAATATTCGTGGACAATTATTCTGAAATATATTTAAGGAGAGAGGAGGTTCAAAGGATAAAATAYTTGACCCAAAGTATTAATTCCCCTGTTTAGATAATAGAACCATGTAGATACCAACTAGGTGTGGATGCTGYCTTCAAYGCCAGGACTCAGAAGCAAACCCAGGAGTCATCTGGAATGGAAAACTAGCTAGACTAGCAAGGATCCCTGTACTGCTTCAATAAGTAGAGAGTGATTGAGAAAGATACCCAGAATCAATTTCCCAGTTTAGGTGGACATCAACACAAAAACACCCAAACATGAAATGGATGAGTAGACATGCACACAAGCACACTGCACAAATATGCATGTCATGAAACCATCTGGACGTAGTACATAAAAATTATGAGTTCATATTCTGGATTTTATGATTTTGTGTTTTGAGTAGTTTATCATATTTTACGTATTTTTCACAAGATATTCAAAGTTTTCATTCTTAGTCTTTACCCTCCTTTTTTCTAACTAGACACAAATAATGCCCTTCCTAATTCTACCTTAAACCTCTAGATCATCCATGATACAGTACCTTTTTTTCCCTGTGTTGATAAATGCTTAACACTTGTTGATTAAAATTTTTCTTGTCAATAATGTTAAATGTCCCTAATTTATGTTTTCTTTTTCTTTTTCTTTTCTTTCGTTCTTTTTTTGTATTTTAGGTAATTGTGATATTCTTAGTAAGAAAAATTTCTACTGCTTCACTCTGTTTTTTAGGATAGATTACAGCAAATGGTTTATTTTTATATAAATGGGGGGATATAGTCAGTTCTTAATTATATATACTGACAACTAAACTTTAATGAAGAGAGAATCCCAAGGAGATCAAAGATGTTGATGGAGGCATATAAAGGGAAAATATGAAAAAATTTTAGTCAWTGATATAGCTGGAAGAAAAATGGATTTTCTATATCATAAGAAAGGCTTTATCTGATGCATTAGAATGTCTGTAATTCTGCATGTAAATGAGATTTARTATTYATCAATTTCAGTTCAATAGTTGYACATGAGTATCATATAAACACAGAGCTTTGCAAAGCAATACTAAATAGGGACATGAATTGATCAATGAGAATTCCCACCTTTTGTAATTTGAGACTGTCTCCTTTATTTGTTGTAAGAACAAAAATTTCACCTATTGTAAGCAACAATAAACAGTAATATATAAGAAAATTCCAGAGAATAATATGTGATTATCCTTATTAGGAATATATAATAGCAGATATTGCTGTGTTCATTGTTCAGCATGATTCAATTTTTTTGATTCTCTTCAATAATAGAATATTCTAAGGACTATARTGTCCTCACCAGGAACAAACGGTTTCATCTTGAATTAAACACTGTAAACAGAGTTCTACTTTCAGTATCAAATATAAAAATCACCTTTAAATTTTTAAGAGGTTTTAGATGTTTTCTTTAAGTAATTTGAGTACTTGTATTTTTTTTCTTCAATTTCTCAAACAATGCCATTAAAACTAGCATCCTGGACAACAGAAATCATAATAAAAATAAGCTTAATACAATCCAACTTTCAATATAAACCCTTTTGCTTTTTGTAACCTATTGTATTTGTTCTGTTTTTCTTTGAGTCCCAGAAAATGGAGCATTGAGCAATGGAACAAGAGGAAGAAAGTCATTAAGTCAGTAGCAACCGACCATTTGAAATGTACTTACAATTGTCCCACAKATGTGTCTGACCCTATGAAAGCAACTCAGCATGTAAGAAGCACTTCTTCCTTCTCTGTTTTCTATTGACAACAGGATACAGTTATATTCTTTATGACAATTCTCTCTGTGTGAAAGATTTACTGGCCCTGTTGATAGGATATAAGTATCAACTACTTTTATTTAATCATCTCAAAAGGCCAATAGTTCATATAGATAAAAGTATTTCACAGATCAAATTGGTGAGAATAGGAAAAAATATATTAAAATAAAATAAATATATTCAATTAGTAAATAATGTGTAATCACATAGAATCTTCTATACCAACTAATAGCTGTAAAACAAAATACTAAATTAAGATTGCAATTGTACTAATGAATAATCAACTCATCTTACTTTCTTTGCCAAAAATGAGCATTAATTTATGGTCAACGACTCTTAGCAAGTTTGTCCTCTAGGTCAAAGATGTTTAAATATGCAAAACTATACTTATAAAATTCCTTGCAAACTTCCAGAGTCAATGAAAAATGCTTTAAACATGCATGAACACAAAATAACAAGTTAACTTTGACCAATAACAATTGTCATAAACACTACTGCTATTGATAAATATATCCCTATTAATGTTGATAAGAATTTGCACATGTACTGATTACTAAGCTATGGTTCTTTATTGGTTTTATTTAAAAACAACAAAAAAGCAACACCCATTTTCAAGTAGTATGTAAGTTAACAGGAACAACTGAATGCATATTCCCTGGAATATTTTCTATATCAGCTAGAAAATTCATCTATTTTAATATAAATACAGATTAAAAGGACATTACCAATGAAATTCACAACTCCATGATTTCTCTCAGAGGAATATAGCTGGTTAAGACTTACTGCTCCACTCCATAGGAAATTGACTTAAACAGTAAAGTTAAGTACTTAAAGAATGAAAGTACTGAATAATTACAAATTTAATTAGTTAAATATGTAAATATAAA
>BDUI01007647.1:9068-24376 GCA_002335545.1 Apodemus speciosus
TATCCTTATTGCATGCTGGGGAATCTTCTGGATATATGCCCCGGAGTGGTATGGCTGGGTCCTCGGGAAGTATTGTGTCCAGTTTTCTGAGGAACCACCAGACTGATTTCCAGAGTGGTTGTACCAGCTTGCAATCCACACTCTAGATTTTATTGTCCTCTTAGTTAACCCTCTCACTGTTCCATATTCCATACCTACTTCCTACCCTCTCTCTCCATGTGGATATTTCCCCAAGCACCACCAACCCTACCATACCTCTAAAAACCCTGGGACCTCCAGTCTCTTGATGCTTAGGTGCATTTTCTCTGGCTGAACTCAGACCCAGCAGTCCTCTGCTGTATATGTTTTGGAGGCTTCATATCAGCAGGTGTATGTTGCCTGGTTGGTGGTTCATTGTCTGAGAGTTCTCAAGGGTCCAGTTTAGTTGATATTGCTGGTCTCCCTACAGGGTTACCTTCCTGCTCAGCTTCTTTCAGCCTTTCCTAATTCATCCACAGGGTCAGCATTTTCTGTTCATTGGTTGGGTGAAAATATCTGCATTTGACTCTTTCAGCTGCTAGTCTCAGTAATAGTGTCAGGCTTTGGGACCTCCCCAACAGATGGATCCCACTTTGGGCCTATCTCTTGATCTTCTTTTCCTCAGGCTACTTTTCCTCTCCATTTACATGCCTGGAATTCGTTTAGACAGGAACAATAATGGGTCAGAATTTTGACTGTGGGATGGCAACCCCATCACTCACTTGATGCCCTGTCTTTCTGCTGAAGTTGGACACTACAATTTCCCTATCCCCACTGTAGGGCATTTCATCTCGGGTCCCTCCCTTGGAGTCCTGAGAGTCTCTCCCCTCCCAGGTCTCTGGTACATACTGGAGAGACCCCCAAACTCCTACCTCCTAGGGTTGCCTGTTTCCATTCTTTCTGCTGGACCTCAGGGCTTCAACACTTTCCCCCCCACCCAATACCAGTAATGATCCCGTATCCCCACCCTATCCCCTTTCCTATATTGGTACCTCCCTCCCTTCCCCCTTATGGTTGCTTTCTTCTCCCTCCCAAGTGCATCTGATGTGTCCTCACTTACACCTTACAGCTTGTTGACCTTTTTGACTTCTGTGAGCTGTATCTTGTGTATTCTGTACATTTTTGGCTAATATCCACTTATTAGTGAGTACATACCATGCAGGTCATTTTGGGTCTGAGTTACCTCACTCAGGATGATATTTTAGTTCCAGCCATTTGCCTGTAAAATTCAGGATGTCCTCATTCTCAATAGCTGAGAGTATTCCATGGTGTAAATGAACAACTTTTTCTGTATCTATTCTTCTGTTGTAGGACATCTGGGCTGTTTCCAGCTTTGGGCTATCACAAATAAGGTCATTATGAATATAGTGATACACTGCCACTGTGGCATGGTGGGGCAACTTTTGGGTTTATTCCCAAGAGTGGTATTGCTCTGTCTTCAGGTAGATCTATTTCCAATTTTCTGAGGAACCTCAAGATTGATTTCCAGAGTGCTTATACCAGTTTGCAGTTCTACCAGCAATGGAGGAGTGGTCCTCTTTCTCCACATCCTCTCCAACATGTGTTGTTACCTGAGGTTTTGACCTTAGCTATTCCGATTGGTGTAAGGTGGAATCTCAGGGTCACTTTTGTTTGCATTTCTCTGATCACTAGTAACTTTGAACATTTCTTTATGTGCTTCTCAGCCATTTAAGATTCCTCTGTTATGAATTATTGGTTTAGTTCTGTACCCCAAATTTGATTGGGTTGTTTGGGATTTTTTGGTGGTTAGCTTCTTGAGTTCTTTATATATTTTGGATATTTGCCCTCTATTGGATATGGGGTTAGTGAATATTTTCCCTACTCTGTAGGTTGCTGATTTGTTTTACTTAGCTTCTTTATATTATTTGACCCATTTATCTGAGATTTTCTTTGAGTCTTGGGGTGGAAGGAAGTACTGATAAAATATTTTATTAAGTACTTACCTTAGAAACCCTAACCTAAGATATTTCTGCAGATCACCAGCTTTAGTATTTTTCTTCTATACTGGCTTTCTGACATGGCAAGTATAAGTTCAATACATAGACATCTTTATCTTGAATGACTATTTCTCCCAATATGCTACATGGCCACATTGAATTAAAAGTTGTTGAAAATTCAATTTCTAAAACAAAAAGCATGATGTTAAAAAATCAGTATATATTATATTGTCTATACAGTACTATGTATAATAAATATGTATGTATATGTTCTATATTTTACAAATATACATATATTCTTGGTGTTTCCTTTTATCAGCCTCATTGTAACATGTTTTGACTGTAAGTAGAAGGAAATTATTTCTTATCAATTAATACCTACTAACATGTTATTGTGTCTCATGTTTTATATTATTTTATTATATTTTATATATAATATTAATTTGTGTAAATAAACATATTTATGGTAGACAAAATGTAACCATACTTATTGGCTTAGTCAGGGTTTGTATTCTTGCACACAAACATCATGACCAAGAAGCAAGAAAGGGTTTATTCAGCTTACACTTCCACATTGCTGTTCCTTGAGTCTTCTCTTCATCTTACTTTTAGTCTAGTAATTGAGAGTTGTAACATATTCCTTCTGAATCTATGTATAAGCTCATGTTTATATTTTACAAGTAACATAATTTACATTTTAAAAATTCATGTCACTGTGTCTGCTTATAGAATTTTATATCATATCACTTTTTAAAAATATATAAATTTTAGTAAAAGAGCAAATCACATGTAAGTATGAATTGAATGAGGCTTAACATTTTTAGGAGAACCATCTGATCAGAAATTATGGTTTCAAAATGAGTCTCAGAATTTCACTTTAGTAGAATATAACCTTTGGCTTAGTAAAGTGTTTCCTTATTTTCCAATTTTTTTTTTTTTTTTTTTTGGTTTTTCGAGACAGGGTTTTTCTGTGTAGTCCTGGCTGTCCTGGAACTCACTCTGTAGACCAGGCTGGCCTTGAACTCAGAAATCCGCCTGCCTCTGCCTCCCAAGTGCTGGGATTACAGGCATGCGCCACCACACCCGGTTATATTTTCAAATTATTAACAGTAATATACTGACCAATAAGCCTAGAATAAGTATATTTGTATTATATAATATCAATTCAAATGTAATAAACAATTATATTTCTTCACTTTTCAGATAAATTTAAACTACAAAATTTTTAGCAGTACACATTATTTGAAAGAGCAAGGAGACTCTATCTACTCTATGCTAAGTTTTAACAATGATTATTTGTTTACCAAACTTGTATTAGGCCTTTAAATATGCTTTCAAGCAAATAAGTTCCTTGGAGCAACAAGCCAAAGTCTAATCATTCCAATTGAATCAGTATTTTTTTTATACAACTAAGTTTCACTAAAGTCAATGACAGTTTATTATGGCAAATTTTTTTCACTTATGGTATTTTAATTTTTTTTTCATTATCTAAGCAGTATACTGTAAAAATAGTCAAATAAATATGTGACTGCCACCCAAATATATTTTACGATTTTCCCACCAAATATTAATGTTTATTGTTTTTGTTACCGTAACATTTGATGTAATTTATTTATTTTCCACCTGAATAACATTTCAGGTGGAAAACATTTCAGTTACTTGCTATGATATATAAATTATTGTTATTTGATATTCTGTAGCTGTGACTGCAACTTTTAGACATCTTTTCTCATCTTATAAACTGATTTTTTAAATCTAGAAACTAAAACATCTTTTAGGAACCTACACACAATTTATGCACATTGAGAGCATTATAAAATAATTTTGGCTTTTGAGAATTTAGTAAAATGACTTGAATGCAAATGAAAATAACTAGATTACAACTTTAATTGAAATGATATGTTTACCAAAATATATTCTTTTAAGTTTTAAATGATGATATACAAATTCACATTTTGATAAATATAACTAATATCAAGACATTAGATAATTGATACCAATACTTGGGCAGGGAGAAAACATTTCTTAACCTTGAAAACATAAGATTATTTCTCAGAAGATATTTTCATAAGTTATTCATTTTATCTGCCTAGAATGGCATCAAATTACCTTGTGCTGTCTGCATAAGGGACAGGACTGAAAATGATAGTTATGTAAATTCCATTTATTGTGCAATGTGGCATGTTTAGAATAGCAAGAAGATGTCACCAGCAAACAAAATTTTATTTGCTATTTAGCAGGGGGTTCATATTTTATCACTTTCTTTCCAACTGAAGTTTCTCTACAATCACTTAAGGTCATAATTCACTTAATAATAGGTTTACTGGGGAGAGTTGCCAGACAAATATGCTTTCAAGCAAATAAGTTCCTTGGAGCAACAAGCCAAAGTCTAATCATTCCAAAAATCCAACTTCCTATAAAGCCAATTGAAATAAACCTGCACTGTGCTTTGGTAATGTGCATATTTACTCGCTGAAAGACTGAGTAAATTCCAATTTAAGGTGAAAGCTCAACTCACAATCCCACCCTTACAAATCACTCTCTCATTGTCCCCCCCCACCCATTTTAATCAGAGAGGGAGGAGACACCCTACTTACTAGCCTACTCTGGGATATCTAACCACAGAAGGACTAGGCACATCCTCTACTACTGAGGCTCAACCAGGCATTCAAGATAGGGAGATAAGTATCCAATGGCAGGCAAAAGAGTCAAAGAGAGCCTCTGCTCCATTTTCCAGATGCCCCACATGAAGACCAAGCTATACATTTGCTACAAATGTGTAGGGGCCCTAGGTCCAGCCCCTGTATACTCCTTGGCTGGTGGCCCAGTCTCTGTGAGGCTCCAGGAGCTCATGTTGACTCTGTAGGTCTTCTTGTGGTGTTCTTGACCCCTCTGTCTTGTTCATTTTTTCTCTCATCCCTTTAAGTACCTGTTTTTCTGTTTTTCTTTGTCTTTGTGTTTTCTCTCTAATCACTATAGTATTTTTCTTGTTCATCTATATGAAGTATGGGAAAATATATGAGAGCAAAGAACACACATATTCCAAAATACAAAAAGAAATGAAAGTAAGACATCCAAATTTCATCCATGTACTCTGATCAACCACACTTAATAATACATATGGTATGATTAATCTGGAGCAGATGGACGCATGTACTCTGGTTTTCGATAATGTATGAGTAGCATGGAGACCAGCTATCTCTCTATCAAGGGTACTGAATTGAATGTGCCTTATAAGACATGATACTGGTTGAGGCTAAATGTTATCATAGGTAAATCAGATTCATTTAATTTGGGAACAACCTTTTTTAAAAAAAATAGAGATGATAATTTATATGTAAAAAATAAATTTGTTGTCAGTAGACAATGGCATGAACTGGCATAGATAGCTTTTAGTATATATTTTGGAGAATATAACCATATTTTCCTCTTTCACCTATAAGACAAACTTTAATTTGACTGATTAGAAATATTTTAAGAATTATTTGAGTGTACAAAAGACAAATGAAACCTGAAATTGGATGCTATTCTACTATAAATAAGCATCCAGGAATATATACTAAAATTTTTGTCAACCCAGAATAGAGACTCTATTATTAACCGAATCAGTGTTCCTAAATCGTTAAGGTACCTAGTATATTATTTTTATGATGGCTTATCAGCCATGCACTATGCTTAGTCATAAGAAGGTTATTATTGAATGTCAAATTCAGAAGGCTTGTACATTTTATAAAAAATATTTTAAATATAATTTTATTATGCTTTAGCTATTGTTTATGGTACTAGTCTCCACAATAACATATAAATAGACATATATAATGAACTGTATCCTATCCATCCCTATCTTAGAGTTTCATTGCTGTGAAGGGACTCCATGACCAAGGCAACTCTTATAAGGGGTAATATTTAATTGGGGCTGTCTTACAGGTCCATTATCAAGGTGGAAGCAATATCAAGACAGAGTTTAAGGAGAAGCTTAAAGTTCTACATTTTGATTCAAAGGCAGACAGAAGACTGGCCTCCATGTGGTTGAGAGTCTCAAAGCCCACCCCCACAGTGGCACACTTGGTCCAACAAGGTCTTACTTACTTCAATAAGGCCACACCTCCTAAATGTACCACTCCCTGTGCCAAGCATATTCAAACCACCACATTTCCCAACCCTGAACTTTCCTTTCTTCCTCATCCCAGTAGCCACCTTTGTTTCCCTAGACAGTTTCTCTTCTGTTTTCTTGTCATATTCTTGTCCATGATTTTATATAGGACCCAGAAATGAAGGATTCAGTGTGATTTTAAGGATGAAAAGAACTGAAAATCTATGACGAGATTCTAGTCCTGGTCACAAAGTGAATGTAAGTCAATTCTGTCGTCCAAGCTGTGGATCTTAGTATGATTCCACTCCCAGTGTGCCTGAAATAAGGTTTTTTGCAGACTATCTGAGTACAGTTAGGAATGTATATCCCCCTTTACTTCTAGAACTATCCTTGTCTAGATGGCAAATTATATGGCAACATTGACAATACCTCCTACAGACCCAGGCGGCAAAAGAGTGAGCTCAATTTCTTACACTGAAAGCTATAATTAAAGGTCATTTTCAATAAAAATTATTGAAGAAACACGTGTCTAATTGCAAAATTCCTAAGAGGACAGCATAAAAAATGAAACAAAAGGGCTTCAGTTTAATATATATCTATTAAAATGTGACTTTTTCTATTGTAGTTTTTTCCAATTAATATTAATATTTATAGATTCAGATCTTAGTCCATTTAATTTTCATAAATCAGTGTCTTGAAATAGTCTGTATGTGAACAATGAAAAGTTAGGATAGGTAGGTGCTATCTTTTATACAATGCTTTTATACAAAAGCTTTTTGTGCATACTGTTCATGCTTTTATACACAAGTTTTTGTGCATAGTGTTCTAGTCTATTGGAGAGAGTACTGTAAGTTTCAACTAGAGTGAGTCAACAGGAGGCTCTTTCCTATGGAAATTCATATATCCAAATAAAGGATTGGCTTTTTCAAGTCATACATTTTCTTTCTATTTTTTTTTGGGGGGGGGGGATTTTTTTATTTACATTTCAAATGTTATCACCTTTCCTCATTTCTCTGCCAGAAACCCCCTGTCTTAGGGTTTCTATTCCTGGTCACAAACATCATGACCAAGAAGCAAGTTGGGGATGAAAGTGTTTATTGAGCTTACACTTCCACACAGCTGTTTATCACCAAAGGAAGTCGGGACTGGAACTCAAGCAGGTCAGGAAGCAGGAGCTGATGCAGAGGCCATGGAGGGATGTTCCTTACTGACTTGCTTCCTCTGGCTTGCTCAGCCTGCTCTCTTATAGAATTCAAGAATACCAACCCAGAGGTGGTACCACCCAGAAGGGACCCTCCCCACTTGATCACTAATTGAGAAAACACCCCACAGCTGGATCTCATGGAGGCACTTCCCCAACTGAAGCTCCTTTCTCTGTGATAACTCCAGCCTGTGTCAAGTTGACACACCAAAACCAGCCAGTACAGCCCCATCCTGTCCCCCATCCTCCTGCTTCTATGAGGGTGTACCCCCCACCAAACCCACTAACTCTAGCATCCCTGCTATCACATTCCCATACACTGAAGCATCAAGTTTTCACAGGATGAAGGACCTCTTATCCCATTAATGCCCAACAAGGTCATCCTCTGCTACACATACTGCTGGAGCCATGAGTCCCTCCATGTGTACTCCTTAGTTGGTGGTTTAGACCCTGGGAGCTCTGTTTGGCTGATATTATTTTTCTTCTTATGTGGTTGCAAACCCCTTCAGCGCCTTCAGTCCTTTCTCTAACTCCTCCATTGGGGATCCTGTGATCAGTTCAATGGTTGGCTGTGAGCATCCACCTCTGCATATGTCAGGCACTGGCAGAGCCTCTCAGGAGACAGCTAATTCAGGATCCTGTCAGCAAGCACTTCATGGCATCTGCAATAGTATCTGGGTGTAGTGTCTGTATATGGGATGGATCCCCAGGTGGAGCAGTCTCTGGGTGGCCTTTCCTTCAGTCTCTGCTCCAAACTTTGTCTCTTTATTTGCTTCCATGAGTATTTTGTTACACCTAATTAGGACCAAAGGACCCACACTTTAGTCATCCTTCTTCTTGAGCTTTCTGTGGTCTGTGAATTGTATCTTGGGTATTCCAAGGTTTAGGGCCAATATCCTCTTATCAGTGAGTGCATACCATGTGTGTTCTTTTGTGATTTGGTTACTTCACACAGGATTCTCAATTGAGGATACCTGAATGGTCAAGAAACACCTAAAGAAATGTTCAACATCCTTAGTCATCAGGGAAATGCAAATCACAACAACCCTGAGATTCAACCTCATACCAGTCAGAATGGCTGAGATCAAAATCTCAGGTGACAGCACATGCTGGCAAGGATGTGGAGAAAGAGGAACACTTCTCCATTGTTGGTGGGATTGGAAGCTGGTACAACCACTCTGGAAATCAGTCTGGTGGTTCTTCAGAAAATTGGACATAGTATTACCTGAGGATTCAGCTATACCACTCCTAGGCATATACCCAAAAGATGCTCCAATATATAACAAGAAAACATGTTCGACTATGTTCATAGCAGCCTTATTTATTATAGTCAAAAGTTGGAAAATACCCAGATGTCCTTCAACAGAGGAATGGATACAGCAGATGGGGTACATTTACACAATGGAGTAACGACTCAGCTATTAAAAACAATGAATTCATAAGATTATTAGGCAAATGAATGGAACTAGAAAACATCATCCTGTGTGAGGTAACCAAATCCTACATTTTCTTATAACCTATACTCTCCAACTTGTCATGCTGCAGCACATTACCTCATTGAGAATCATTATCTAGTGAGCTCTAAAAACATATTTGATATGCTCAAATTTACTGATGTAGATGAAAAGATGAATTTATTCCAACAAAATTTTTTTTAAAACTTCTGGCATACTGATAAAAAACAGATGACATGTCTCATTCCAATTTGGGAGTTCCATTTTTTGTAGGAAAATCAAGTTTGTTTCATATGAGAATATGAGACTTATCATCTGCTGCCTTTGAAGAACAATTATCAGTGATTGCTTCCAGTGTTAAAATTAATAGGTTTCATTATGTTGTGCTACATTCACCTCTAAGCTTCTCTACATTGTAAAACTATTCTCTTTGTGTTATCTTTTCAAATATTAGGCTTTTCTCTGGAATTATATGAGAGTTTAATTTGTTATGTAAAATATATTTGTCCTGATTACATTTTACAAACTTGTAGTCTATTTTATCTGTATGATGAAGACAACGCTAAATAGAATTCAGCAGAAAAGCACAAAAAAGGAAAAATAACAGCTATGAATTAATATGACATAATCTCCCAAAGCAATTGATTACATGTTTATTCAGTAGTTGGGCAGAGTTATTTGACTTAAAGTTTAATTTTGAATGTCAACTGAGCAGTTTCTTCATTTTCTCTGAAAATCTTCATTTTCTGTGAAAATTTCAGTGTTTCTTCACTAATTGTGTTCAAGGATAAATACTATGCTGACAAAACAGTTTGATTTAAAGTAGTTTGGCTGTCTTTTATGGTGTAAATATCTCGATTATGTGACTGAACTCTGACCACTTCCTTGAAAATAATTTGCTACTTCCATTGAAGTTAGTTGTACAACCTCCAGCTACTAATGCTGATTAGAAAAATATGTCTAAAATACAATTGAAGGATGGTAACTGTTCTGTTTCAGAAGAGTGTTTAAAATATGTCTTAGAAAATTTCATTGTCATTAGGCAGTGAATTGATCATAGAGATTGTAGTTTATAAACCTGGGCATGACACTTCCAGAGGACCCTGATATATCACTCCTGGGCATATACCCAGAGGATTCCCTGGCATGCAATAAGGACACATGCTCCACTATGTTTATAGCAGCCTTATTTATAATAGCCAGAAACTGGAAAGAACCCAGATGTCCCTCAATGGAGGAATGTATACAGAAAATGTGGTATATTTACACAATGGAATACTACTCAGCAATTTCAAACAATGAATTCATGAAATTCTTAGGCAAATGGTTGAAACTAGAAGATATCATCCTAAGTGAGATAACCCATTCACAAAAGAATACACATCATATGCACTCACTGATAAGTGGATATTAGCCCAGAAGTTCTGAATACCCAAGACAATTCACATATCAAATGAAGCCCAAGTAGGAAGGAGAGGATCCTAGCCCTGGAAAGTCTTGATCCTGCATTGTAGGGGAGTACCAAGACAGAGAAATGGGAGGGGGTTGATTGGGGAATGGGCAGAGGGAAGACGGCTAATGGGATTTATGGGGAGGGGGGAACTGGGAAACATGAAGCCATTTGCAATGTAAATAAAGAATACAGAAAATAAAAAAAAGAATGATTACATAATGATTACAATGAAATGCCCAACTTTTACTCAGTGTCAATAATATCTAGGGAAGTCTGAGCTTTAGTGGTTTTCTATTAAGAAAGGTGAAATTTGAAGGGTAAATGTGAATTTGGGAAAGTCAGATTATGGTAATGAAGGATAATTCACCTTTAAATAAATACATCATTGACCTTCATAATGTAGGTATAAATATGAGTATAATTAATTTTTTAATGACCCATGTGTTCCCTCATTTCTCTCTTTAAACTTAGCATCTGGTCATTAATTGATTTCACTAGCTTCTAGTAATTGTATCATATTTTCTGGAACTATGCTTTTATTGCATTTGAGAAATTTAAAGAAGCCAAAGTGAAGATTTCTCATGTGAAATGGTTCATAGATTTAAATGAAAACACAAGCTCTGCAACACATTCGATTTTCACATGCGTGCTGTGCACTATTTTTCTCTCTTCAGATATTCCTATAACAGAAATATTCTAAATTCATTTTTTTCTGAAAATAAGATGAGGATCAGAAAGGATGTTTGTTAACATATATGCTGTAAGCAGTCATGGTGATTTATACCTGTACCTCAAGAACTTAGTGAGAATTAGCAGGTGAATTACAAATGGTATCAAGTTTACAAAGACTGCAAGTGTGGCTACCTTGATGCATTAAGAATTAACTATTACAAACACTATAATTTTCAGGAAAAAATTATAAGAAAGTTAAAAAATAATAGTTCTAAGTAGAAACAATATGTGAGTTGCAGTTTAAGTAGCTTGTTAACAATAAAGATACAAAACACTCCTATAAAACGGAAAATAACAAAGGGAGGGGAGGCCCTTGATCCTATGAAGGCTTGATGGCCCAGTGTAGAGGAATACTAGGGTGGTGTGGGCGGGAGTGGGCAGGTGGGTGGGTGAGCACTGTCAAAGAGGCAGTGAGGAAGGGGATGGAATGGGGGTTTTCAGAGAGGAAACCAGGAAGGGGGATAACATTCGAAATGTAAATAAAACAACTAATAAAAAATTAAAAGAAAAAAAAGAAAAAGATCTTGGACCAGAAATCACTGTTTGTTCACTGGCACAGCCATAAATGGCCAGAAATATGATTTATACTTAATGTTACATGCAATAAAACCAACAAAAAAGACAGTATTTTAAGTTCTATCAATATCTAGAGTGCTAATATCATCTAAAGGTTATATGTTTCACCTTCATACTTGGACAAGCAGCCTAGTTGATATATTTTCCATTCCAAAATCGTATTTAGTGACAAAGTACGTAAAATGAAATTTGAAAAATTCTATTGCTTGCCTCAAGTGTTGCATATATATTGTATAAATACATTGTGTGGACCAGGCTTACCTTACTCTAAATTACTCAGTGCTGCATAAATTGCTTCAGATGACTCCACTTAAAGTGGTAAAATTTGTATTTATGTTATATATGAATACATAAAAAGAATTTCTAGGTCTCATTGTGTACATACACACTTGTCTGTGTACAGCACCAAGCATGAGGCACAGACTAGTAAGGAACTTACTACTAAATGTAAAATGGTACTATCTATAAACTAATTAAATGAGATTGAAAACATATGACCACATGGTTGGATTAAACCCATATCAGAAATATTAGATTTAACAATGTATAAATTACATCAGACTGATGAATGACACAGTTTTCATACTTGCACTCTATAAAGAAGGAATCAAAAATTATGATGATGACAGAAGTGCCATCCATTTTGATTGTCATGAGACTAATAGGCAAAGAAATTCCAAATGTTTCTTGGGTTTCATCATATGTTGCTCTTTCTATATTGATGAAACCCAATAAAACTGCTTTGACACAAATCATGTCTCATATTTCATCTCTCTCATTATACCTCATCTTGATGTCTCATCTATTAGCCCATTCATCAAAACTGGACTAGATATAACAACATCATATACAGCTCATCTTGGCCATGTGAGTACCTATCTAGACCTATCAACATGATTGTGCCTGCTTCATTATTCTTAGAATTCTCTAGCTGTGTTCCTGACTTAACCTTATATCTGTATCAGCTCTCTCCTTTGGCCTTATAAGGTATCTTTCAATTACATTCTTTAACATTTTTGTAGCAGTCCTCAACATCTATACCAATAAGCAAGTAATATATGTGTGTATATATATGTGTGTAATATATATATATATATATATATCAAAACAAAAAAACTGTTCTCACCAACAACAATGAAGGGAAAGGAGGACTACTTAGTAAACTGTAGCCAATAAAGTTAACAAAGTGTCTTAGATTTCTGTTACTGTGATAAAAACATGAACAAAGGCAACTTGTTGAAGAAAGGAGTTATGTCTTTTAACAGCCCATGGCTCACACTATATCACTGAGAAGTGAATGCAAGAACTTCAGCCAGAAAGAAACCTAGAGTCAGAAACTGAACGAATACATGAAGGCATGCTGTTTACTGGATGCTCTCATGGATCTCTTAGGCTGCTTTCTTTGGACAAGGGATAGCACCACTCACAGTGTGCTATGTCCTTCTACATAAATTTCCAATCAAGAAAATATCTGCAGATCAATCTGTTGAGGACATTTTCTCAATTGAGCTTCCCTTTTATCTGATAACTTTAGCTTCTGTAAGGCAAAACAAAAATTTGCCAGGACACACAACATGTGTAGTTATTATTATATAATATAGCCTCAAGTTCTGGAAAGACAAAATGCATTGTCTGTTCTAGCATAAAATACTCATAAYGGAAGTACTTTAGAGCTACCATAAAACTACAAAATGTAAGTGATCTGAGTGCTCTAGTTTTTAACAATGCAGTTATTACATTGTTAATGCATTAATGATTATGCCATATTTAATATCAAAAGCTAATTATATCTTAGGCATTTATTGGAATGTATGTGATTTAGGAAATTTTATTTCAAAATATTGCACTTTGAGAAATGAAAGCGGGTAAAAGGTCACCTTCACCTCCCTTCTATTTTTCTGAAGCATAGCATAAAAGCTAGGATAAATTTTTTTGATCTTTGCTCCTGTTGGGTCTTATGATAATCATTACACAGGTACCTACTCTGTATCCAGAATGATAAAATTCCTCTTCTCTGAAGATAGAATCCATGTATATGAATAATAAATCCTTTGCTTACTTCGTTGGTTACCATTTGATCATACCCATTCTGTATCTAAAGCTGTGCACTGTGAATCAAATTTATCATAAAAATATACAAGCTCTTGGCTTTTGGGAAGCTAATACTCTTCAAAGTTAAGAGCTTCTAGGATTTTTTTAATTTATTGTCACAAGATATTAGTTTTATGTTATTAGCTTCCAAGAGGTTTTTATTTATTACCCTGAGGTGTTAGTTTACATACAGAGGAGGGCAAGGAATGGCTATTCTCGAAGGCTAAAACTGGCCCACAATAAAGTAATTGGTCTACAAACAGACAAAATTCCAGTCTATCACAATACTGAAATGCAAATGAGTCAATCAGTATCTAGACATAGATTCCTTCTAGGTTTTTTTTTTTTTTTTTTTTTTTCACAGACAGAAGAATTTTCTTTTCAGGAATTTTTGTATGAACAAGGAATCTGTCGCTGCTTTACATTGTATGGTTTCACTGGTTTTTGGAACCTTGCTACAAGCACTCGTGTGTTTTTTACTCTTGCTGTTCTCATGCTTGCATAACTAGAATCATGAGAATGATGTTACCACATTCTGCTGCCACTCTATTTGGGTATCAGCTGCTTTGTTCAGACCGCAGATTCATTAGTCTCTCTGCTGATACTCTGGGAAAACCACTATTCTATGTTTTTAAGAAATGAACACTTACAGTAAAATTCTCATTTGAGTCACCCTGTTTTGAGATAAGTTTACTTTTTGTAAAATGTGATTGATTACATGTAAGGTGTCTTGCCCTGTGTGTGTGTGTACTATTTTCTCAGAATAACTAACTGACCTCTCTTTATTGTGCTAATCTCTTTAACAGTAACATGTGCTTTCTCAACACCTGCCTTCTCTTCTGCAACTTTAAACATCTTCCTTTTCAGTTAAACTGAATGTTTTATATATTTATCTAGCACTATAGAGAGTTGATCAAGGTGATGGGCTGTGTGTGTGTGTGTGTGTGTGTTTGTGTGTGTATGTGTGTGTGTGTGTGTGTGTGTAGTGTACAATTAACTAGCCTCTAAATAAGTATATTTTACATGGATTGTTTTCATTCATCATTAGTTTATGTTAACCATCCTCATCTCTCTACCTTTCTCTCATCCTTCTAGTCCATTAGCTAGTTAACCCTTTTCATACCTAGGATTCTCATTCTCACTCCTTTCATGTCCAGTCTGTTTTATCAGCCTTCATTCTCCACAACCCTTGTCTCCTTCCTAGCTCCTTGACCTCTATTCCAACCAAAACTTATATAAAAAATTTCAAAAGCTAGATCCCACACATTAGAGAGAGGCTGAAGTTACTGCCCATTTTTTTTATTTTCTATATTATTTGTTTACATTCCAAATGCATTCCAATTTCCCGGTTCTCCCCTCACCATATGTCCCATAAGTCCTCTTCCCTCCACCCATTCCCAAATCACCCCTCTCCCATTTCTCTGTTCTGATACTCTCCTACAAAACTGGATCAAGTCTTTCAGGACCAGGGCCCTCTCCTTCCTTCTTCTCGG
Source organism: Apodemus speciosus (assembly GCA_002335545.1). NCBI lineage: Eukaryota > Metazoa > Chordata > Mammalia > Rodentia > Muridae > Apodemus > Apodemus speciosus. The sequence goes on from BDUI01007647.1 coordinate 24,138, forward strand.
GAATCATATGATTTGCTAAATGTGTCTTGAGTATTCAGAGCTTCTGGGATAATTAATATCCACTTATCAGTGATTGCATTTCATATGTATTCGTTAGTGATTGGGTTACCTCACTTAGGATGATATTTTCCAGTTCCAAACATTTGCCTAAAAATTTCATGAATTCATTGTTTTTAATAGCTGAGTAGTATTCCATTGTAGAAATATACGACATTTTCTGTATCCATTCCTCCATTGGG
>BDUI01007647.1:39103-49612 GCA_002335545.1 Apodemus speciosus
TCTCTGGTAAGTTCTTAGCAATAATATGCTGCAGATATAAATTCATTTCTATATACATATCCCATTCTGGTTAGAAGTAACATTAATATTTTAGGTCTGAAGAAGGCAAGAAATTTAGAGATTAATACTTAGGGAGTCAAACAAATGCAGAAATGAATTTACAGTTTATGAAAAATTTATATATTCTTCCTAGTTATCTAAAAAGTAGATCTCAGGCAACATTTTATCTCTAAGTGGCATGCTTTCCTTTTATAAGAACCCAAAATATAATATTTATATTTTGAGCATCCAAAGAGCCATTACCTTGAATCTCTGTCTTTAAGTCATGACGTGTAGATGATTTCATTGGCAAAAAGCATTTGGTTTATTCAAGAAACCTTTTAACATGTCTTGTGCACTGAGTTCATCTGTCAGGCTGATAAAATAAGTCCTTCTTTGACCATCTTTTTCCTGCACGTATAAGCTTTAATTTAATTCGTTTTGAAATACCTAGGTTCTACTTTTCATGTTCTCTTCATATTTGTGGCACTGTCTTTTATGCTTTGTTCTTTGCCAACATGAAATATTTATCAATATATTGTCTACGAAGATCAGTTCCCTGCAGTATATATCTAACAAGTCTCACAACATGGAAAATGTCTCTTTAGTTTATTTCTAAAATCTATAACCACTTTCTCATATGTTGGATTTATCTACTGATACTTAAAATGTAAAGTTAAAAAACTCTGTGGACATCAGTTACACACAGAAACTGCCATTAATAATAAATTTTGAAATAATTTATATCAAACTAAAATTGTCCATACAACTGTTGTATATGAAGCAAATGAAGATATTTTTTAATTCTCATTATATTGGTAATAAAATAATTTATACTGCTTTGGGGAAAACCCTATATTACCTTAAATTGATAAAAAAAATAACACTAATATAAAACAGATCATATTTTAGATGTGGCCTATCATTCTATTATTACTCAAATGCATTTATTTAAACTGATATATTAAGACAGTTAAAAATATCAATAAGTCAACCTTAACATAGTTCTTATTCTATAGAAAAACTTAACAATAAATTATGAGAACATTGCTTTGAAGAAACTTCACCATTTATGTTAGTGAAAGTTATTTCAGTTAAAATACTTGAAAAATTTACTGGCTATTTCTAAATATGGTTTCTCCCAACAAAGTGCCTCCCTCTCTCTGTCTCCCCTGATTATTTTCTTCCACTTTCTAAATGATATTGAAACATCCTCACTTGGGCCTATCTACTTGTTATACTTTTGGTCTATGTGTTGTATCCTAGGTATCAGGTGCATTTTGGGTAATATATACTAAGCATGAGTACATACAATGTATGGCCTTTTAGGTTACCTCATTCAGGATGACATTTCCTTGTTCCATCCATTTGCCTGCAAATTTCATGATGTACTCGTTTTTAATAGCTAAATAGTATCCTATTGTGTAAATGAACCATATTTTGTGTATCCATTGTTCTAGGTGTTGACTCTTATAAGTAAGACTGCTATGAACATGGTAAAGCATGTGTGCTTGTGGTATACTGGGGCATCTTTGGGGTATATGTCCAAGAGTGGTATAGCTGGGTCTTCAGATAGAACTAGTTCCAATATCCTGAGGAACCTCCAGATTGATTTCCAGGGTGGCTGTACCAGCTCATAATCCCACCAGCAATTGAGGAGTGTTCTTTCTCCACATCCTTCCATCATGTACTGTCCCTTGAGTTTTTAATCTTAGCCATTCTTATTGCTGTGGGGTAGAATCTCAGGGCCCTTTGGATTTGCTTTTCTTTGATGACTAAAAACTTTGAACATATCTCTAAGTGCTGCTTGGCCATTTGAGATTCTTCTGCTATGAATTCTTTGCTTTGCTCTGCACCCCATATTTGAATAGTTATTTGATTTTTTTGGAAGTTAACTTCTTGAGTTCTTTATATATTTTGGAAATTAACCCTTTTTGAATGTAGGGTTAATGAAGGTATTTTACCAATCTGTAGGGTGATGATTTTTCCTGTTGACTTTGTGCTTTGCCTTACAAAACATTTTCAGTTTCATGGGGTCCCTTTTATTTATTTTTGATCTTAGAGCCTGAGCCATTGGTGTTCTGTTCAGGAAACTTCCCCCTGTTCCAATGAGTTTGAGGCTCTTTGCTGCTTTTCTCTTCTATTACATTCAACATGTCGGGTTTTATGCTGAGCTTCTCAATCCATTTATATTTCAGCTTTGCGCAGGGTGATGAATACGGATCTATTTTCATAAAGTGTCAGTACCAAATTAACTCAAACAAATAAACAGTCTTACTTAATACAAATGATAAATAGGCTGAGAAAGAAATTAGGGAAACAACACCCTTCACAATAGCCACAAATAGTATAAAATATCTCGGTGTAACTTTTACCAAGGAAGTGAATGATGTACAGGACAAGAACTTCAAATCTCTGAAAAAATAAATTGAAGAAGACCTCAGAAGACTGAAAGATCTCACAAGCTCATAGGTTGGTAGGATTAACATAGTAAAAATAGCCATCTTTCCAAAAGCCATATGCAGATTCAATGTAATCCCCCCAAAAGTTCCAACTCAACTCTTCACAGACATGTAAAGAGCGGTTCTCATCTTCATGTAGCACAACAAAAACAACAACAAAAACAGGACAGTCAAGATAATTCTCAAAAATAAAAGAACTTCTGGGAAAATCCTCATCCGTAACCTCAAGCAATAGTAATAACAACTGCATGGTATTGGTACACAGACAGGCAGTTCAATTGCATAGAACTGAAGATCCAGAAATAAACTCATATACCTATGGATACTTGATCTTTGATAAAGCCAAAAATGTACAGTAGAAAAAAGATAGCATCTTCAATAAGTGGTACTGTTTTAACTGATGGCATATAAGGAAGAGAAGAATTTGATAGTATGTTATAGTTTGAGTATGGGCAACCACAATTGTGTTAACATAGATAATGGTTATTTATTTATTGAAGCAAATTAAAAGTTTTTGGTATATTCATAATCAAAGGAATACACTGACTTTATCTTTTTGCACTCATCAAATTATGGCTTCCTTAAAAGGTACCCTTTTAACACTTATGGCAGAAGAGAATATTTAGAATTTATAGTTTATACAATAATTAAACTCATGTTTTCAACCTTTTTTCAGAATAGATTAGATGCTCATTATATGATCTTCTTACAGTATTTATGTTTGTAGTCTTAACCTTTCACAAAATTTGAACAGAAAATTTGACTTGAGCACCATTGTTTCTTATTTTGAAGTCCATATATTCAAGAAGATTACAATAACTATACAATTTATTAGTCATGAAATGAATAAGGAAGATAGAGTTGTGATTTGTGCTGTATATCAGGAAGAATTGAGTGTCTGAGGGAAATGTTTGCAATGTTTTAAAATTAACATCTAAGAAATGTAGACATTAGTTTATTAATTTAGCATTTTAGACTTCAGGTCTACAATTTTTTTTTCACTTTTCTTCTGCTGTATTCCATGACCTTCTGTATTAAACTTTGAGAGGCTTAATATAAGAAAATCAATACACAACTTGTTATTAATAGTTATCTCAAAAAATTGAGGCTATACCAAAGGTTTACTCTTACTTGTATACTTAATTTTTTTTTCAGTTTTTGTCTGTATAAGAAATGATACTAGCTGGGCGGTGGTGACGCATGCCTTTAATCCCAGCACTTGGGAGGCAGAGGCAGGTGGATTTCTGAGTTCAAGGCAAGCCTGGTATACAGAGTGAGTTCCAGGACAGCCAGGGCTACACAGAGAAGCCCTGTCTCAAAAAAAAAAAGAAAAGAAAAGAAAAGAAAAAAAGAAATGATACTAGACATTTCAATGTAATTACTTTAAGATAGCATATAATATACATGGTAATAAATGTTTAAATTGTTATGCTTCTATTGACAGTATTTTCAAACAAGAACAATTTTTTTAACTATAGTTTAAATTTATAAGTCATTTTCTAATAAATGTGATGACATATTTTTTAAAACTGACTTCCATAATACTTTTTTGCTTCAGGGCTAAAACTTTTACATTCAAGAACAGCCCCAAATGTGATTACTTTTGAAGTAATTGGAAAGTAGAAATTGATACACTGACATATTTGCATTCAAATTGTTAATTCTGTAGTGATCTGTTAATCATTTTGCATTTTTCTTTTATTACAAAGAATGTGGGAAAATAAGGATGAATCATATAAAACAATATAGACCTTTACAGTGACTTGAGTGACCTTGTTAGTTAGGTCAAGATTCTCTTGCTCCCTCCCTCAGTATTCAGTAGTCACCTGCAAATACACTTATTTTAGAAATGCACTATTGTGTTATTAGGGTCTTAAATATATTTCCATGTGTGCTGTAAATATTTCTTTTGAACAGGTTTCTATTGTTTCTTAAGAGTATGTAAGGAAAACTTTATATAGAATATGTTTATTCCTTTACATTATAAAGAAAATTGATCAGTTTGAAATTACTAATTTATAAATCAAATTTCGCTTTTTAGGTAAGTGAAGCAGTTTTAAAATGGACTTGATTTCTGCTTACTTGTTGTTTTGCTACCTATTCAACTTCTTTCATGTAGAAAAAAATACAGAGAACTAGAAGTGTGTCCTTGCCCAATTCCTTTCATTTTGACCTTTTAAATCACCAAATTAGATCACTGAGAACTTTGCCTACCTGTAATTACATCTTACATGTGAAAAGCAAGTACTTTGTTTCTAATTTGTCTTTTTCATTGTAGGATATATGAAAATAATACTGAAAAAACATAGATCTTGATGGTTTATTGCAATAATGTGTGATAAGTATGTGTGTGTTTGTACGTGAATTTTTCTATAGAATTGGATACATCAAGATATATCCAATTCTATGGAAAGATAAATCTTATTCTATGTACTTTTTGAAAGAACTGTTATTTTTCTTTTTTTCTTTAGTGTGTTAACRTTAAATTGCCTTGATTCTCAATAAAACACATTGTGATGGTACAAGAATGTGTTATAACACATCAATGACACTGAAAAATAGCAAAAACTTTTATTTGATTAATTTGTGTAATTTTATAAGACTATTACTTACAATTTGTCACATTTGCAGTTGCATTTTTGTTTTTGACTTACTATGGATCATGTAGTATGTCACGTGTCATTTCAAATTACCTCAAATTTAACTGAAGTAGGTTTTATGCAATATCAATTTGCTTGTCTTTTAAACTTTTATCCAAATAAAAAACACCATAAAATATATCCTAAAACATAGAAGTCATGAACCAATATATTTTACTATGGATTTTATAATTTTTTAAAGAAGAAATTGGATAGTCATGCATACATATTGCTACTAGTTAAGTATTTTATTAGAATACACTATTTAGTTTAAATAGTCCTTAATTCTTATTCTTGATCATGATGTCATAATATTTTTGAATAAAAATTAATTAAAAATTAATCCCTATATTTATCTGCAATATAATTACTATAATATACATGAATTTCCCCCTTTTACTTGTGGGATATAATATATGTGTTTGGTTGTGAATTTATAAGGAATTATTCTTAAAACAATAAATAATTTCACTGAAATACATTGTTATTCTAATATCTACTGATTTGGCAGTCATCTTAATTTTTAAAACCAGAATTTTGAGACAAGAGTACTCTAGGAAAAACATACTGTTTTCTTGCATTTTGTGTTTTCAGTAAGAGAGTATATAAATGCTAGTGGCATTTCATTGTACTATGTTTTCTTTCCACAGTCAATAAAGCTAGACATATAGTGATTTCTTGCTTAACAACGAGCTCCTTGTAGATAAGTAGTTATCTAAAGGCACAATCACTACTTGCTGAAAGTGCAACATATTACACAAGCTTGGTTAAATTGCATTCTCACAAATTATAGAAGACAAACTTAAGTAAGTTCAATCTTGTTTAACACACTCTTTGAAATGGGGTTGGGAATACAATGGAATTTAATGTAATTTACTATGTAATTTATGTAATATATTTGGAAGAAGAGTAAATATAGATTGTTTAACTTTATGCAAATCTCTTTTTAGCTTTCATTCCTGGACTAAAGAAAGGTACAGTAGAAACAAACAAAAAAGCTTCACTAAAATGCATGCTTAACTTGAAAGTAAATTGTTCATGTTTGTTTTGGAAACTTTTTTTTCATCTTTTATAAAGCATTACAAATTTTAACTGCTTGCTTCAGATTTAAAAAAAAAAATCTAACAAAATATTTCTTAAATTGGTTATCCTCACCACTTGAATTATGTTTCTTACAATTTCTTTACACCAATTTTTATGTAACAAATTTAATATAATGATGTAGTCATTTGTTTTAAAATAGCTGCTTTCAAACTAAATATGGATTTGATTATATTATTCTTCTGACCAGGGGAATAGTTTCAATATCTGTCTGAGAGAATACAAAAAATCAAATATTATCTTCATTTATTTTCTAATTTGACTTCTAAATTTTCATACTCTATACATGCTAAAGAAAATGGTCTCACTTTCATTCTTGTAATGTTATGTAAGGTATACTTTTTACCAATATTTATAGTATTGATCATTTGTGAGTCTCTACTATAAGGTTAAGAACCAACCAGTGTTTTTAAACATGAAATTTAAGCAACCAGTTAAAATGTATTTAATTTTATCTTTTGTTCATAAAATGTTAAGAGTTATTGGATATTCACAATGCCTCATTTATATTTATGTTTATTTTTACTTCAAATTTCAAAATGGGCTTTCTATTGTTCTATTATCCAAAAACTATGATTTTCCTTTGTTAGTTTTAAAATTATAATCAATAATCAACTGCTACTTCAAGCAATCTAAAATAATTACAAAGTACATCTCTTTGTGAAGTCAGTAATAAAGCCAGTGTTGCACATAGACCTCTTTCCTCTTCATGTTTGATATGAGAATTTGAAATATGATTTTTTTTCTACTTTGATTGTTTTCAGATCTTGGAACTTCTTGTGCTTTGTTTAAGTTCTTCTCTGACCATTTTATGTGATCAATCTTTTATTCTATTAAATTTCAGCAATCCTTAAAAGTTTGAAAATTTAATGATATCTTACTCCTAATATCCACCAATGTCTTATATATTGAACATTTATAAGCATAATAAAGTTAATGTGAAAATATAGCTTACAGTTTTATGACTCTCCCCTTCTTATGGTTTTGTAGCTATTTCCCTGCAAATTCATGAGCTGGGATGTGGAATAGATATAAGAACTTGTTTGTGTTTATGATTCAAGTCAAATACTTTTCAAATTAGTTGATTGCATTGTGATAACTTCCACTGAAGAATGTATCATTTATTTGTCAATTTATTTACATTATGAGCAACCTCATGTGCAGAAATGCTTGCTCTGGTCCTTAATTCCTCCTTGGTAATAAGGCATTTTTCTKCATATGAAAGGAAACATGTGATAACTGCATTACTCTTTCTGATTTATTTATTTTACTCAGCATAGAGGTACTGTGGAATAAAAAAAATTGAATATGAGTAAGGACCACATGGATTCTCATAAAACTATTAAACTTGACTAGATGAATACACTCAGTGAAGCCAATTAAGTATGCAAAGTTTTGAAGTTTATGCTTCCTTTTCTTTCTTTCCTTCTGTTAGCTTTCATTTTCCTTCCACATTCCTCCCTTTCAAAGAATATATAGATGAGTATGAACTTTAACTTCTGAGTGTACTGAGACTACAGACATAAAATCTGGTTTATATAGCACATACTAGAAAAGCACTTGCCCAACTGATCTCATTGTCTAGACTCATTTACATCATTTTAAAGATTGCAGTAACTATGTGTTCCTGGAATACAATAGCAGATAAAACCATAAATCTTGGTACTACTTAGTATTCATATATGTAACTAAAAGTGTACACTGTCTTCAGCAAACATTTGACTTTTATGTCACAGTTTCATATGCAGGTTCTATTATTATTTAAGTTTTTAAATTTTATTTATTTACATTCCAGCCATTACTCTAGCTCCGGGTCCCAACTCCCATTTTCTCATCCCATTCCACATCCCCCATGACTCTGATAGGATGGCCCCACCAGCATACCCCTTCCCTGGAGCCTTCTCTACAAGATTAGGCATATCTTATTCCACTGAGGCCAGATCAGGTAGGACTATGCAGTATATATGCCAGAGGTCTCAGACCAGCCTGTGTATGCTGCCTGGTTGGTGACTCAGTCTCTGGATGCTCCCAGGCATCCATGTCTCTGGGATAGTTGAGACTGCAGGTCTTCCTATAGGATCAACTTCCCCTTCAGCTCCTTCAATCCTTCCCCAAATTCAACCATAGATGTCCCAACTTCAGTCCAATGGTTGGGTGTTAAATATCTGCATCTATCTTAGTCAGATGTTGGTAGGGCCTCTCAAAGGACAGCCATGTCTGTAAGCACATAATAGCCTCAGTTACAGTGTCAGGCCTGGGTGACTATTCCACTGCCCCATGATTTGGATCCCACGTTGCTCTGGTCATTAGACTGTCTTTCATTCATTCTCTTTGACATTTTTGTCCTTACAGTTCTTTTAGACAAGAACAATTTTGGGTCAGAAATTTTGATTGTGGGTTGGAAATCCCATCCTTTTACTTACATTCCTTTCTAGCTATTGGAGGTGGACTCTTTGAATTCCATCTCTCTGCTGTTTGACGTTTTGGCTAATGTCACCACAATTGAGCATTGAGGATTTCTCACATATCAGGTTTCAATGAATTTTTACAGGGTTCCCCCACCTCCTACATCACCCTGGGCTTCTGGGCTTCTCTTCTGTCCCCCTCACACACATTACTGATCTTGCTCCCCATTTCCCTTCCCCTTCCCTCTCCCAACCACATCCCATCCTCCCTCCTCCTTCCATCTTTATTTTGTAACCTCTTCTAAGTGGGATTTAACCATCTTCATTTGGGCCTCCCATCTATTTAAACACTTTACTCTCTGTGGTTTGTATCATGATCATTCTGTACTTTTTGGCTAATATCAACTTATGATTGAGTACATACTATATATGTCCTTTTGGGTCAGCGTTACCTCACTCAGAGTGATATTTTCTATTTGTATCCATTTGCCTGCAAAATTTATGATGTCCTTGTTTTCAATGGCTAAATAGTATTGCACTGTCCAAATGAAGCAGATTTTATATATCCATTCTTCTGTTGAGGTCCATCTGGGTTGTTTCCAGATTCTGGCTATTACAAATAAGGCTGCTATGAAAACAGTTTAGCACGTGCCCTTGTGGTATGGTGGGGCATCTTTTGGGTATAAGTTCAGGAGTGATATCATTGGGTCTTCAGGTGGAACTATTTCCAATTTGCTGAGGAACTGTCAAATTGATTTGCAGAGTGGTTGTACAAGTTTGCAATTATACCAGTAATGGAGGAGTGTTCCTCTTTCTCCACATCCTTTCCAGAACCTGTTGTCACCTGAGATTTTGATCTTAGCCTTACTGACTGTTGTAAGGTAGAATCTCAGGATTATTTTGATTTACATTTCCCTGATTACTAAGAATGTTGAAGATTTCTTTAAGTACTTCTTGGCCGTTCAAAATTCTTCTATTGAGAATTCTCTGTTTAGCTGTGTACCCCATTTTTAATTGGATTATTTGATTTTTTTGGTTAAATTCTTGAGTTTTTTATACATTTTGGATATTAGCCCTCTATTAGATGTAGTGTTAGCAAAGATTTTATCCCAATCTGTAGGTTACTTATTTGTTCTATTAATGGTGATTTTGCCTTATAAAAGATTTTCAGTTTCTATTCTTTCAATTTTTAAGAGCTAGGAACTGAGGCAACATAAAATTGAATAGTAGGAGATTCAAAAGTGTTAACATTTGAAGTTTTATGCCTGCATAATTCAAAACCAATACAATTTTTTGAACATTGGTCAGTAAAATATTGAGCATAAATTGCAACTAAATTTATTCTTCAAATTTAGTTTGATAAATACTATATATTTAATATGTTCATTACATAGTTGCATTTTAACTGTATGTCAGGCACAAAAGCCATACTACAATTTATTCTTGCTTGTAAGGCAGAAAAGTCATCTGTTTTTAAAGTGTAACCATTAGTTTTCTGTTTATAATTATAATTTATTAATTGTATATGTTTTTTGCAACATTAGTATAATATTCCTGGAAATAAACTAAACCTGTTGGGTCTCAGTAAAACTTGAAAAGTGCGTTATACAGCTAAATCCACATCTGAAATTCTTTCTGACTTGAAATGCTAGATTATGTCAAAGATTCTTATTTAGGAAAAAGAATATGGAAAATGTATAAATTTTATCTAGAAGAGACTATAGTAAATGAGTTTTCTCTGATCCAGCTGAATTGCCTTACCTATATGTATGCATCTGACTTCTTAGTTATTAAGTCTGTGTAAACACAAAGTGAAATTTACCTGTATGAAATATAGCCATGAAATTTTTCACATGTCAAGTT
>BDUI01007648.1:48834-60063 GCA_002335545.1 Apodemus speciosus
CCTTTCACTTTCTAGATTAAATTTATTCAAGTTGAGAAATGGAGAGTTTTAATTATCTCCTATACATATTTAGCATACTCTGTTTGACCTTTGTAAGATAGCACCTGATCATGTTATTTTCTGATACTATATGAAATCTATATCATCTAATGTCCAAAACCTAAACTTTCTTCTGAAAAGGCTGCAACACAGTTTTCATTAATTTGGGAGTCTTTGTGATAAACTAAGGTTTTATTTGTTGCTTTTTACCTTCCCCATTGAAAGATATTGTTTTTATTGGTTATGTTTTTTTCTTTATAGTTGATGTTTATGTGGTGTTTTACCGTAAATTGAGATTCAAAATTGCAAGAATGCAATAGCATGGTTTGGTTTTCTCCCTAGGTTCCTGAAAAAAAAGGCAAATATTATTGTTCTATTTTTTTTTTTTTGAAAAAGCAGCAATAAAATAAGTCCTAATGCTATTCTCAATCCTCATATATCAGTGCCCGGCTCACCCATCATAGGAGACAATTCCTCCTGAAGAAGATGGGAAAAAATACGGTTTCACAGTCAGACATTATGCAGAAAACGAGAGCAACTAGAATGGAATACTCCCCATTAAAAGGCATGTCTCTACCAAATCCCTTCCCAGCAAAAAATGGGCACCACAAACCAATTTCAGTGGTATCTCTGGAGGTTCTTTGTCTCATGTTGTCACTATCTTTTTGCTTTCACTTTGTTTATGTTTTATTTTGTCGTTTTCTTTTCTACTTCCCGTTTTTCCTTTATTAACTTATATGTCATTTAAGTATACACTATGACTTCCAGGCCTTGTTTTTTGTGGAATTCCTTAGTGGTGAAAATTTCTGTCTGTCTGTTTGTCTGTATGTTTGTCTCTTTCCGTGTGTTTGTGTGTTTGTGTGTGTGTGTGTGTGTGTGTGTGTGTGTGTGGTGTGCTTTTTCTTTGGCTCTTCTTTGGTTGCATTGTCATATTCTGTTTCATTTGATTTTGATTTATGTAATTTTATTATTATTCCTTGGTTATCTGTCTTCTAATGAGGGACAGGAAGAGTATGGATCCAGATGGGAGTGGAGTTGAAAAGTAACTGGGAGGAATAGGAGAAAGGGAAACTATAATCAGCATATATGTATGAATAAAAAGTAATTTTCTATAAAAGACAGCAAGAAATAGAAAAGAACACAAAGAAACACACACTATACATTAAATTGCTAAATCAGATAACTTATTATGGAAGCAAAAGACCGATAAGAGAAAAAAAAGACCAAAGAAAGCAATGTGATAAAATCAAACAAACAAACACAAATAAATAAATGAAAGAGTTGATTTTAGGCTTACTGCTAAGTGGGGTGTACGTAATGAGACTTCATTGGAGGAACACTATTGTTTGCTTGTAAGTGGCTATTAATGGGACTCTTGTTTATGCCTCTCCCTCCCAGCACTGGAAACCACATTGCTTGGTCCCTTGCAGCCACTTTTCATGCTGCCACAGTCTCAGTGAGTTCATTTTTTACTGGGATCCTTTCCTGTCATGCTGCTGAATTAGCTACATGAGCCTGGAATCTTTGTTAATTCCTTGAGATTTAATACATACACAATACTGCATTCACAAATAACAATATTATTGTTTCTTTTTCTGTCTTTATGTAATGTAATTTTATTTCTATTTACTGTTTTAACTTGCTTACCAGAATCTAAGTGAATAGTTGTTGCAGAGAAGACTTCCTCAACTATAGGCAAGCAAATCTAATTTCTTAATTTTTAGTATAATTTAAATGACAGACACTGTGCACTCCTGTTCAGTTGTGAAAGTAGGACTCTGTTTCAAGTTTATCAATAAGTGTGCTTTGTGTGTGGTTTGTTTGTGTGTGTGTGTGTGTGTGTGTGTGTGTGTGTGTGTGATTGTGTGTGTGCGTGCATGTATGCATGCTCATTTGTTAAATCCCAAGTATATTTGTTTGATAAAATCTGTCAGCTATTTAACAATGTCATTCTTATGGTCAAATGATTCTTTTACAACTTATTTTGTTGGTATACAAACTTGTGAATTTTTTTCCTTTCAAATCAATATTGTATTCCTAAACTCTCACTTTATTTTGAGAGCATAATTATTTTGGAGATGTTATTAGAATCAGTTTCCACTAATGTTTATTGACGATAAAGACCTGCAGCTTGCTTATGTAGCAACATGACACTATGTACTAGTTTTTGTGTATACTAATGTTATCTRATATGAAGTGGTAGAAAATGCTACTTCTGCTCAGTTTCTAAGAGAACATTATGAAAACTTTGACATACCATCTCATTAAATCTTTGATGTGCAGAGGCCACCATTAAAGCCATTTATATAAAGTTTTCTTTTTTAGAAAGTTACTAATCATTGTTTCAAGTTATTTAATAGATTCAGGACTATTCATTTTATTTCTCTTATAACTTTTGGTAGTGTCTTTCAATAAAGCACATGACCCCCTCCATGATATCAATTTATAGGAACAGTAACCAATAGTAAATGTATTATCTTTTAATAACAGTAGGATGAGGACTGAGATCTTCATCAATACTTCTCTTTTCTTGATTATACTTCCTGCACCATTATCATTTTAAATAATCTTTACAAGGAATCTTTTGCTTTTTAAAATTTTCTTCATGTTCACTGTGCTGCAAATGTCACCTATATGTTGTTTTTTTATTATTATTTCTTTTTGCATTACTTTACATACAAAGTTGTTCTTTTAGTATTTTTCTGATTTGGAATCTTAAGTTATTGATTTTTATCTGCATTTTCTTTTTAATATATATGTTTTAGAGGTATATAGCTCAATCATGCCTATTTAAGAATAATTTGGTTGTTTTGCAGTTAGGGCAATAATGAAGAAAGATTTTGTTAGTATTTGTTTAAAATATTATTGAGCAAATAAATTTATGATATATTTTGAAAAATCCCCAAATTAAAATACCTGGATTATATTCCAAGACAATATCAAAATGTCACAGTAAAATGGAGAAAAGTTAACAATAGTTTAGAGATTTTGGTACTCTATACTCAGGAAAATTTTCATTGCAAGCCAATGATTGGAATGTAATCATTCTGTGACTTACAGAGCACTGTCTTTCTTTTTACTTAAAATTCCAGTTACCTAATGCTAATAGATGCTGACAATCTGTCAATGGCTTTGTACTTTTTACATGTTTTTCTATATTTAATGATTTANTGTGTGTGTGTGTGTGTGTGTGTGTGATTGTGTGTGTGCGTGCATGTATGCATGCTCATTTGTTAAATCCCAAGTATATTTGTTTGATAAAATCTGTCAGCTATTTAACAATGTCATTCTTATGGTCAAATGATTCTTTTACAACTTATTTTGTTGGTATACAAACTTGTGAATTTTTTTCCTTTCAAATCAATATTGTATTCCTAAACTCTCACTTTATTTTGAGAGCATAATTATTTTGGAGATGTTATTAGAATCAGTTTCCACTAATGTTTATTGACGATAAAGACCTGCAGCTTGCTTATGTAGCAACATGACACTATGTACTAGTTTTTGTGTATACTAATGTTATCTRATATGAAGTGGTAGAAAATGCTACTTCTGCTCAGTTTCTAAGAGAACATTATGAAAACTTTGACATACCATCTCATTAAATCTTTGATGTGCAGAGGCCACCATTAAAGCCATTTATATAAAGTTTTCTTTTTTAGAAAGTTACTAATCATTGTTTCAAGTTATTTAATAGATTCAGGACTATTCATTTTATTTCTCTTATAACTTTTGGTAGTGTCTTTCAATAAAGCACATGACCCCCTCCATGATATCAATTTATAGGAACAGTAACCAATAGTAAATGTATTATCTTTTAATAACAGTAGGATGAGGACTGAGATCTTCATCAATACTTCTCTTTTCTTGATTATACTTCCTGCACCATTATCATTTTAAATAATCTTTACAAGGAATCTTTTGCTTTTTAAAATTTTCTTCATGTTCACTGTGCTGCAAATGTCACCTATATGTTGTTTTTTTATTATTATTTCTTTTTGCATTACTTTACATACAAAGTTGTTCTTTTAGTATTTTTCTGATTTGGAATCTTAAGTTATTGATTTTTATCTGCATTTTCTTTTTAATATATATGTTTTAGAGGTATATAGCTCAATCATGCCTATTTAAGAATAATTTGGTTGTTTTGCAGTTAGGGCAATAATGAAGAAAGATTTTGTTAGTATTTGTTTAAAATATTATTGAGCAAATAAATTTATGATATATTTTGAAAAATCCCCAAATTAAAATACCTGGATTATATTCCAAGACAATATCAAAATGTCACAGTAAAATGGAGAAAAGTTAACAATAGTTTAGAGATTTTGGTACTCTATACTCAGGAAAATTTTCATTGCAAGCCAATGATTGGAATGTAATCATTCTGTGACTTACAGAGCACTGTCTTTCTTTTTACTTAAAATTCCAGTTACCTAATGCTAATAGATGCTGACAATCTGTCAATGGCTTTGTACTTTTTACATGTTTTTCTATATTTAATGATTTAYCCAGACAACTTCCTATTTTCTATCACATTGTTTTTGAGTTTCCTGAGTTCTTACAGTTTAAATGTGAATTCTTTATGAGATGTATGCACTGCATAAATTGTCTTCAACTTTATAGCTTATTGGCAGAATTTTATTTTTTCAATGAATTCTAGAATATATTTTMTTTCTTTAACAAGTCATCCCTATTGATGAATCATTTAAAAATGTATCTCCTTATACTATCTTGTTTAAATGTTTCCTATGCTTTCACTTTCCAGGAATTGTATAGTTTTACATCTCCATGTAAGTATATGATTCTTTCTATGGGAAAAATACTACATATCTGTACTATATTTTCCCACATCCCTCCTTCATCCCCTTCATCACTCCTCATGTATCTCTACCTCCTTCCCCACTTCTCTTTCTTCCATGTGTAATATTCAGTCATTCCGTCATTATCAGAAAGACACTTCTCTCTCCACTGGATTCCTTCAGTTCATTGCCAAAGGCCACATGGTGATTAAATATCATATAATTATATTTCAACATGTTTCTTATTAATTTTTCTCAACTTATCAATTTTTAAAATAAATATCATACATTTTGATCACCATGCTTTCATGATAATATATAAGAAAAATAGTGTTTTATGGTAATATTAAATTTTAATCTTCACATATGAATAGTGAGAGTGACTCACTATGAATTGTTCCTTTCTTCTGTAACTTCATGTTATTGGTATCTAAACACAATGGCTATTGGTATCTAAACACAATGATTACTTAGGGGAATTGAAGAGCAACTGAAATATCTATAAGTCTAGAAAAGAATAAACATTCTCTTCAATTCTTTCTGCAGAGATTTAAAGATTTTATCATTTAAGTCTTTCACTTGCTTGGTTAGAATTACCCAGATATATTTTACATTATTTCAGGCTTGTGTTTGTAGGGGGATGGGGAGGTGAAATTGGATAGATACGGTCAGAAAAGGGAGGGGAGGTAGGATTGAGAGAAGGAATGAGGGGAGAAACACCTAGAATATTTGAGGATATTTGAGGGGTGATTTGGAGATCTACTGCATGGAAAAGTTCTTATAATATGTAAAGGCAATTCCAATGAAGTCTCCAAATAATGAGGGAGATGGAACTGCTACTGGCCATCTATTGTCACTGATTGAAGCTTCTATTACCAGAACTGGGTTTCATTCAACTTGGCGGCCAAGTTTTCCCATGGAAATTCCCACACAAGCCAGACTATGGTCAATAGAAACTGACAGTAAGGCCCAGTTGCTGGAGTCAGCACCCACATAAATCTTTGAACATGAAGAGGTCAAGTTGGTGTCTACATTGACCCTTTACTCCTATGCTCTAGTGTCTTTGGTAATGAAAGGTCCTCTATAGGCTACCAAAAGAGAAATGTAAGCACTAGGACAGTCACAAAACTTTGATCTATGATCTGTCTTGCCTCCAAAATATGCTAAGGCAATGGTGGGAAAGAACTTGTGTGAGTAAACAACCAGTGTCTTATTTGACTGTGGCCACTACATAAGATGAAAGGAATGCTTAACAGTGCTTGGGTGACCAAGAACCAGAGTCTAGATCTCCCAGAAACCTACAGTGAAATGAGGTTAAATAAAAACAAGCAAACCAAAACTAAAAATGAATTCATTCCTAATGATATTATAGGTCAGTGCCATCACCAGAGAGTTCCACTTCTGCAGCAGATGGGATCCATTACAAAGACCCACCACCAGACATTATGCAGAGAGATAGACTTTGGAACACACAGCTCTATATGAGATGTCCTCATCACATTCCTCTAATYGAAGCTACAGGAAAACCTAAAGAAAAAGGAGAAGCAGTTATGGAGACAGAGGGGAAAGAGGACATCAGGAATACAAGGCCTTCTAAATCAACATAAGCTCATATGAACTCAGAGGCTAGAGTAGCAATTACAGAGTCAACATAGCTCTGCATCAGGTTCTCTAGCTCTCAGTTTGTGCTTTTATGAGACTCATGAAAATGCAAACAAGGGATTCTCTGAATCTGTGCCTTCCTTTGACACTTTTCTTTTTTTAATTGAATATTTTCTTTATTTGCAAATGTTTCCCCTTACAGCTCTCCCCTTCTGAAACCCCCTATCCCATTCCACCTCCCCATGCCTCTATGAGGGTAYGCCCCCACCCACTCGCTCCCATTGTCCTGCCCTGACATTCCCCTACACTGTGTATCTTACACCATCAGGGCCAAGTTTCACTCCTCCCTCTGATGTTCAAAAAGGCCATCCTCTACCATATATGCAGCCCAAGCCATGTGTACCCTCCATGTGTACTCTTTGGTAAGTGGTCCAGTCCCCAAGAGCTCCAGAAGATCTGGCCTGTTGACACTAGAGTTCACCCCCATGAGGCTGCAAACCCCCCTCAACTCATTCAGTCTCTTCTCCAACTCCTCCATTAGGGACCCTGTACTCAGACCAATGGTTGGTTGCTAGTATCTGCCTCAGTATTTGACAAGCTCTGGGAGAGCCTCTCAGGAGACAGCCATATCAGGCTTCCTTCAGCAAGCGCTACCAGGCATCCACAACAGCATCTGGGGTTGGTGACTGTATATGGGATGGATCTATGAGTGTGGCACTCTCTGGATGGCCTTTGGTTCAGTCTCTGCTCCACACTTTGTCCCCATATTTTCTCCTGTATTTTGTTCATCCTTCCTAGGGTTAGGGTTAGGGTTAGGATTAGGGYTAGGGTTAGGGTTGGGGTTAGGGTTAGGGTTTTATGTGGAGGTCCCTGATCCACCCAGACTTGAACTTTGTACAGGGAGATAAGAATGGATCAATTTATATTATTCTATATGCTGACCTCTAGTTGAATTAGCACCATTTGTTGAAAATGCTCTTTTATCCACTAAATGGTTTTAACTCCTTTGTCAAATATCAAGKGACCATAGGTGTGTGGGTTCATTTCTGGGTCTTCAATTTTATTCCATTGATCTATCTGCCTGTCACTGTACCAGTACCATACAATTTTTATCACTATTTCTCTTTAGTACAACTTGAGGTCAGGAATGGCTATTCCCCCAGAAGTTTTTTAATTGTTGAAATAGTTTTGCTATCCTGAGTTTTTTGTTATTCCAAATAAATTCGAGAATTTCTCTTATTCACTCTATGAAGAACTCAGTTGGAATTTTAATAAGGATTGCATCAAATCTATAGATTACTTTCAGCAAGTTCACAATTTTATAATATTAATCCCACCAACCCATGAGCATAGGAGATCTTTCCATCTTTTGAGGTCTTCTTTGATTTCTTTTGTCAGAGACTTGAAGTTNATATATATATATATGTAATAGTTAATGAGAGGGAAATGTGTGAAAGAGATAGCCTTATGTATTATGTCTCTGTTTATAACATATTATAGAACACAAGAAACTAATAACATATGGCTCATGTGTGTACAATGGCATAAAACTTAAAATCTGGCAACTGATACAAGAAACAAGAATGCTGGAGTGTTTAGGGTAGAACAGACTATTGACACCATGTTAATTACTCCATAAATTTCAAAAATATATGACTTAAATTCTATCAAATTTATAGAGCAGTAAGGCTTAGATCAAATATATACATTTAAACTAATTATGAAAATTCTGGTCAGAAGAATTTTCTAAATGTTTTTGTTAATAAGGATCTCCAGAATTCCCAAATAGTTCCATCATATATAGTCTTTTCCTGATATAGGAACTTCAGTAGAAATCTGAGTTCTATTCCACAGTCCTACAAATTTTTTTTTTTAATTTAGGAAACACTTTTACACATTTTACTGATTTCACTGAATCTAATGCTGTTTACTAAACAATTTTATTTTTTGTTCGCTGTGAATATTTGGGGATGAGAGAAAGTATAGATAGCCAAAAAAATTGTAAGCAAGAATAAAAATAAAAGAATTGAAACTTACAAACAGCTGCCCATATTCCACTACTGTGGACTTTCCCACCAACTGTGTTGGTTTATGGATACTCTAATCCCTTCAGTCTAATCACTAAGAGTCTGGGAAGGAAGAGTGAATGTGAATGAAAAAAATGCTAATTTCTCTCCATTGGAAATCATTGAGTAGTTGAACAAATCCCAAACCTCAAAATGCATCCAAATAACATATTAATCCTGAGTATAGTTTTAAGGAAGTCTTCCTAATTCTTTTCAATAATGAACTATATTCTGATAAAAGATCTCTGTTACTTATATTCAGAGAGGTCTTCTTTCCAGTCCTACTTGTCCTTAAAACTTTTATTTCTATCATTTTGTCAATACCCTTCTCATAAACAATGCACCCTACATCTGCTTCCTAATGAGCTCCTACTTTTATGATATTGATTCACTTGATAATTAATTTACATATATGGCATTAGAATGATTAATCATCTAATTATACATTTATTAGTAAACAGTTGAATTGAAGCAGTAAATACAATAAAATACATGTTTATAGGAAGTTTAAAAGTGGCCTGAGTTATAGATAATCATTTTTTCATGCTACTGCAATTTTAATTTTAAGGTAGAGAGTCCTGAGCACCGAATAAATACAGAAGAAAATTATTAATTCATACAAATGTTTTGCACAAAAGACAAAGGTTACCTWCAAATTATCTTCTGAGTTAATGATGTGTTTTTCATGTGCATGTCAGTCTCACTAATATCCAATTAACTGTGTTTCTCATACACCTGATCTGTGATGTATGCTGTGTTTTGTGCAAACACAGCATGAAGGGATATTTACCATCAAGTTAATAGAGATAATTTAGCTGGTCATGGTGCAGAAGGGCTTCCCATTTGTTATCAACACACACTGGAACACATCAGGTGTGAAATCCATAATTTAAAACTCAAGAGTAATTTCAGATAGACATCCATCATACACATTTAATTGTCAGTTTAATATTACATTTCCATAAAGATGAATTATTTATATGACTTGAGAAAACAAATAGCAATCACTAGAAAAGTTCCATCCTATTAGTCAAAAACATTAAGGCTGAGCCCATAATTTTTCAATGACGCACAATGGATGCCGTTAAATAAAATAATTAATAATATTAAATGCATGCTAAAGCATATTTAATAAACTTGAAAAACATATACATAAGAATTTGGGATGGCAGTTTTGGTTTAATTATTACTATATCAGAAAATATTTTGAGTTGTTAATACTTGTGCAGTTTCCAAATATCCCCCATCCAACTTCCATATTATTTGAAATTTATATTAGCATGGTAAACTTTACATATTAATTGAACCAATATTGCTATACATTATTGTTAACGAAAGTCCTCAATTTATGGAATCTCCTGAATTTTTACTTATTGTTTTCAGGACAACATATTTCATTTAACCATTGTCTCCAATTCAGGCAGACGTAGTGAACTTTTCTCAAATAATTACTTTTTCTTTCATGATCTTGCTAATTTTGATAATTAAGAGTCAGAGTTCTTATAAAATATTACTCAAGTAGAATCTTTTATATTTTTTCATATAAATAGATACTGGCCACACAGATTTAGGCAGGAAGACCATGAAGGCCAGAAGTCTATATTAAAATATCAAGCATATGTACTATTCATGTAAACATGGGTGTTAATTTTGATCACTTGGCTGAAACACCAGGATCAATTATACCAAAATTGATTCACAACACTTCATTGTGCTATAATGTACACTCTGTAAGAAATTGATAATCATAATCTACATTAAAAACTATAGAGATTTATGCTTTATGTTTCAGAAGAAATAATAAATCATTTTCAATTTTTCTTCATAAACAATGTGTGTGCTTCTTTGTATCTTTTAATTAAGAACGTTAATTATATGGTTTTGACTAGCTATGTTTATTTTAAATGTTGTAGTAAAATATATTWCCTTTCACTTTCTAGATTAAATTTATTCAAGTTGAGAAATGGAGAGTTTTAATTATCTCCTATACATATTTAGCATACTCTGTTTGACCTTTGTAAGATAGCACCTGATCATGTTATTTTCTGATACTATATGAAATCTATATCATCTAATGTCCAAAACCTAAACTTTCTTCTGAAAAGGCTGCAACACAGTTTTCATTAATTTGGGAGTCTTTGTGATAAACTAAGGTTTTATTTGTTGCTTTTTACCTTCCCCATTGAAAGATATTGTTTTTATTGGTTATGTTTTTTTCTTTATAGTTGATGTTTATGTGGTGTTTTACCGTAAATTGAGATTCAAAATTGCAAGAATGCAATAGCATGGTTTGGTTTTCTCCCTAGGTTCCTGAAAAAAAAGGCAAATATTATTGTTCTATTTTTTTTTTTTTGAAAAAGCAGCAATAAAATAAGTCCTAATGCTATTCTCAATCCTCATATATCAGTGCCCGGCTCACCCATCATAGGAGACAATTCCTCCTGAAGAAGATGGGAAAAAATACGGTTTCACAGTCAGACATTATGCAGAAAACGAGAGCAACTAGAATGGAATACTCCCCATTAAAAGGCATGTCTCTACCAAATCCCTTCCCAGCAAAAAATGGGCACCACAAACCAATTTCAGTGGTATCTCTGGAGGTTCTTTGTCTCATGTTGTCACTATCTTTTTGCTTTCACTTTGTTTATGTTTTATTTTGTCGTTTTCTTTTCTACTTCCCGTTTTTCCTTTATTAACTTATATGTCATTTAAGTATACACTAT
>BDUI01007651.1:8678-23046 GCA_002335545.1 Apodemus speciosus
AAAAAAAAAGAAAAAAAATTAAGGTTATATTTGGTTACAACATACTATGTATCCTTTTAAGCTATTGTATCTATGTAAATCTTAAAAACGCAATGTTAACTTCTAGTCTTCTTGAAAGTTACTATTGCAAACTGTTTAGGATAAATAAGATAATGCCAGTTAATAGTCAGACAGTCAAACTCATGGTCATGATAGAAAGATGTCTAGTTTATTACAGAAATATGTTTCCAAAGTTGAACAGATAGTAAATAGCTAGAAATAAACATTTACCTATGCAGACAGACTAATAGATGTTCTTCAAAAACCTCAGAGACTACAGAATATGGCATTTAAAGACATCTTATTGATAAAAGGCCTTTTATGACCGTGGGACGGGTTTGATACTAGCAGTACTCCCATTCTACATCACGACAATGATGAGTATTGAAGAATTCCATATGGAGCTCACTTCATATATGGCAAGATAGCCACTTGGCAAGAAACTGCTTCAACTGCAGACAACATGCCGCCCAAGATGGACAAATGGGAAGCAGGGAAGTCAACTGCTAAGCTCTGTCAAGACAAGGTAAGCAGTCTTTCATAATTCCCACTTTACAGAAGAATTTATCAGATATTCTGGGCCAAAAGGCTAAAACAGGATGTTCCAACATTATAGAGAAATGTGTGAGACTATCCAGGCAGCCAGCTTTCTCTGTCATTTCTATAGTTTTGGAAGTTGCCTGTCTGTACTACCTGATTACTCAGGTAATATTTATTCCTTCTCAAGGCTCTGATTGAGTTGAAGACTAGATTGTTATAGTCTCATAATTAAGTTACTCTCTAGTAARTATACAAATTCATGGAAATTAAATATATGATAAATTAATCAAAAAGAAATTAAGAAAATTTTAAAATTCTGGAAATAAACAAAGATAAAAACACAACACCTGACATCTGAACACATTAAAAGGAGTCCTCAGAGGGAAATAAAATAAATAGAAACAACTAAACAACACAAAGTATCAACTTATCTTTTTCTTTGAGAAAAATAAACAAAATGTAAAACAAAGAAATGACCCAAACTAACACAATCAGAAATCAATAGGGACATTACAACTGATGCGAAAGAAATTCAGAACATTATAAGGAAATATGTGGAAAAAACCTGTCCACCATTAAACTGAAAAAAAAAACCCTAAAAGAAATACATAAATTCCTAATTTGAAGCCCTAACTAGAGCAATAAGTCAAGAAGGATTTTCCTCTATTAGTGAGGGATGAAAACAAGAATAAGTAAAATTAATCCTATTTGCAGATGATACAATATGTATAAAAGATACCAAAAATTCGATCAGAAAACTTCTAAAACTTCAGAAAAGTGGCAATGTGTAAGGTAAACTTACAAAACTCATTATCCTTTCTATGAGCCTTGGAGGCACAGGAGTAGCAGGGTTCCACCCCGAGGACCCTGAACCCACCAGGCACCACTGAGAGAACACTACCACCTATAATGACTGGATCCAGCCCCTCAAATCAGAAGTGGCCACACTCTGACCTACATAGTAAAACGGCCCAAGATCAGGCCATAAAATACCACCAATCCCAGGCCACTCTAGACAGCTCCATCCAGGAAACCCTATATTAATTCTGGCATGCAGAGGCCACCCAACCACCCTCCTATGTTTTTCCCCAATGAATCTTTTGTATGAGGTTTCTTGTACAGTGACTCAGGCATCAGGGTGGCTTTCCAGGCCAAACACAGAGACTCCCCTTATAGGCCCCACCCTTGGAGACCTCTGACTGAAAGACCTGACCTCTACCTGCATGCAAGAAAGGACACCCCATCCCTGAGTCTTGAGGAGCTCCACTTGCTGGGCCGAGCTCCTGAGAAGCTTCAGAGGCCCTTGAGGTAGAAGAGTTGCCAGGCCCTACTCTACTGGAAAAAAAATCTCACCAATCCCTGATTGCCCCAAGACCAGGCCACATAATTCCTCCAATAATCCCAGGCCACCAATTTCCTCACCATGGAAAGTTTAACTTCCCAAGAAACTCTGTAGAAGTCTCTGATGCTTCTCACCCTGAACAGAGGCAGCCATTCTTCTGGGATTTTCCCTCCCAAAAAATCTCTTGTGTGAGGTTTGTTGTACGGTACTCCTCAGCTCTCAACTTCCAGGATAGCTTTCCCATCAGAGATGTGACACTTATTCTTTCTATACAGCAACAGCAAACATGCTGATTACAAGATTATATACATACTCACATTAATAAAACTTGAAAAATAAATCATCTAGTCATAAACCTAACCAAGGAAGTAAAGGACCTCTACAACGAAAACTTTAAATCTTGAAAAAAGAGATAAAGGTAGTAGGAAATTGAAAGATGGCCAATGCTTGTAGAGTGGGAAAATTAATACTGTGATTAGTTAATGTTATAATCGATACAAAATTAGTACGGTTGTTAATGCAATCCCAATCAAGATATCCATATTATTCTCAACAACAACAAAAAATGTTCTAAAATCCATATGGATCCAGAAAAGAGTCCATATAGCCAAAACAATCCTGCACAAAATGCTGGAGGGATTGCCATTCCAGATCTCAAAATATATTGCAAAGCCATAGGGGAAAAAAGAAGAAAAAGGACAAAAGAAAAGACTGGCGTAGGCACAATAACAAACATGTAAAACATGTAGACTCAAACATAAATGCACATAATTACACCCATGTGGTATTTGACAAAGATACCAAAAAGAAGAGGAGGAGGAAGAAGAAGAGGAAGAAGAAGAGGAAGAAGAGGAAGAGGAGGAGGAGGAAGAGGAAGTGGAGGAGGAGGAAGAGGAAGAGGAGGAAGAGGAAGAGGAAGAAGAAGACAAGGTRGAGGAGGAGGAAGAAAAGGAAGAAGAAGAGAAAGAAGAGGAAGAAGAGGAAGAAGCAGAGGAAGAAGAAGAAGAGGAAGAAGAGGAAGAGGAAGAAGAGGAAGAGGAGGAGGAAGAAGGAGGAGCAGAAAGAGGAGGAGGAGAAAAAGGAGGAGAAGGAGGAGAAGAAGAAGAAGAACAAGAAGAAGAACAAGAAGAACAAGAAAAAGAAGAAGAAATTTAAAAACTTTTTCATTTAAGGAAATCAGTAGAGTGAAGAGGAATCCCATGGAGTGGCAGAGAGTCTTTGCTACCAATACATCTGACAGAGGATTAATGTCTAGAATACATAAAAATCTTCAAAAATCAATGTTAAGAAAACAAATATTCTAATTTTTAAATGGCTTGTAGTAATCCCATTGATGAGTTAACAACTCACAGTCAAAATTTCTGACCCAGAATTGTTCCTGTCTAAAAGAACTGCAGGAACAAAAATGGAGAAGAGGCTGAAGGAGAGGTGGTCCAGTGATCAGCCCAACTTATGATCCATCTCATGGGAGGACACTAATGTCTGACACTATTACTGATGCTTGATGTGCTTACAGACAAGAGCCTAGGATGGCTGTCCTCCGAGAAGCCCAACCAGTAGCTGACTGAGCCAGACACAGATACTTACACCCAACCATTCCATTGAAATCTGAGACTCCTATGGTTGAATTAGGAAAGAAATGATGAAGCTGAAGGGGAAGGTAACTCCACAAGAAGATGAGCAGTCTCAACTAACCCAGACCCCTGGGAGCTCTCAGACACTGAGCCACCAACCAGGCAGCATACACAGGCTGGTATGAGGACTCTGGCACATATATAGCAGAGGACTGCCTGGTCTGGCCTCAGTGGTGGAAGGTGCACCTAATCCTTGAGATACTTGAGGCCCCAAGGAAGAGGGATGCCTTGGAGGGAAGGAATCACCCTCTTGAAGGCAAGGAGGAGGAGGATAAGAAACTGTGAGAGGAGGGACCTGAAGGAGGGGCAATGGCTGGAATATACATATATAAATAATTTTTAAAAATGAGCTATGTGTCTGAAAGAAGAGTTCCAGGAGAATAAATAAAAGTGGCTAAGAAACATCTCAAAAAATGTCCATCATCTTTAAGAATTAGAGAAATACAATCAAAACAATTTTGGGGTTTTATCTTACCCTAGTCACATATCTAAAATCATTAAATCAGGTGACAGCAGATAGCAGAAAGATCTGCAGAGAGGGGAACACTTGTTCACTGTTAGTGGATTGCAAATTGGTGTAACCACTCTGGAAATCAGTGTGGAGAATCCCCAAAAAGCCAAAAATAACTCCACCACATAACCCAGCTATACCATTCCTTGATATATGCCAGTGGTTCTCAACCTACCAAGTGCTGTGACCCCTAAATAAATTCCTCATGTTGTGGTGACCCACAACCATAAAATTATTTTTTACATCAGCACTGGAATAATTCTTATTAACTTCTTTATTAACTTCCATGTATTTTTTACTTTTCTCCAGGAAAATCCAACACTACCAATATGGAAGGAAAGGAATTTACAAGAAGCCATCCAGGATGAAAAACAAAATCATTCACAAAAGCCAACTCTTCTCAGTTAGAACTGTGAATGCAGGTGGACTTAACGGAACAATTAAATTACACATGATTTCACCAAATTCCATAACATTATTTTTGTTGCTACATCATAACTATAATTTTGCTACTGTTAGGAATCATAATGTAAATATCTCTGTTTTCTAATGCTGTTTGGCGAATCCTATAAAATGGTTATTGGCGCCCCCAGATAGGCTATGACTCACAGGTTGAGAACTACTGGTATATGCCCAAAGAACAAAACATCATGATCAAAAAACATAAAAGAAAGCATTTAATTATGATTATTGCTTCAGAAGGTTGGAGTCTGTAAGGGAATGGCAAGAGGAATAGGTAAGAGCACATATCTGTATGTATGTATGTATGTATATATGTATGTATGTATGTTTATTTATTTATTTATTTATTCATTCACACATCTTGATCACAGATAGGAAGTAGAGAAAGGCAAACTAAAATAGCATGAATCTTTGAAACATCAAAGCCTGGCCCCAGAGGCATACTTCTCCAGCAAGATCATATCTTATAATCCTCCCTAAGCAGCCACCAACTGGAAGACAAATATTTAGACATATAAGCCTGAGGGGTCATTCAAAATACSACAATACCCTACTCAACAGATACTTCCTTAGCAATTTTCATTGCCTTACGTCTACAATAGCTAGAAAATGGAAACAACCTAAATGTCCTTCAATTTATGAATCGAAAATGCAATGTGGTGCATATACTCTACTGAATATCATTCAACTCTAAATAAATGACATTTTCATGTAAATAGAGCTATAAATGATCATGCTGAGTGAGGTAATCCAGACCCAGAAAGGCAATGTCACATGTCTTATCTTATCATATTCTGGCCCAAATCATTGAGTGTGAGCATAGAACATAGAGAAACTACAGAAACCAGGATAGTAAAAAGGGACTATGGAGATAGAGTGAAAGTGAAGAAATGCCTGAAAGGGCAATAATCAGATACAAGTGATATGAAAGGGGAAATGCAAAATCCTGAGAGACTTTAATTAGGGAGGGGACAGGGGGTCAATAGAGAAAAGGATGGGCCAGGGCAGAGAAAATGACATTAAGGGGGTTCGAAAAAGCCATAAGGAATCATTTTAGTTTATATTAACCTATAATTACACACACACACACACACACACACACACACACACATACTCACATGTGTGCGTACATGAGGGTGTGTGTGTGTGTGTGTGTGTGTGTGTGTGTGTGTGTGTGTGTGTGTGTGAGAGAGAGAGAGATGACGTTATGTCACTTGGACTCAGAATGTTTCCCACAAGGGCTATAGACTATCTAACAAAAACTCCAGTGCTATGCATAAGAAACTTCCTTTAGAGTTTCCATCAGGGTAGCTCAAGAGACTCCCAAAGCAAATACAGGCTTCGCTTCCCAGAGGGCGAAGACACCACATACTTCAGACACGGGACTAACAGCATTAGATGTTTTTATAGTCTCAGAAGTCTCAGAGCGAACGATGGCAGCAACCGGGCAAGGCTATGTTTGCTTCCCTCAGCAGCCATGATGCCTGTGCTCCACGGCAGGGCAGTAGGCAAGGTGTCTATAAAGGTGGCACTCAAATGCTGGCGGTAACAACAGCTCTCCCATGGGATGTAAGGCTTACTTAACAGGAGGGAAATCATGCCTGGTACTGCAAACCTAGCCAGTTACCCAGAGCTCGCGAGGACACAGTCTTAGAGAAGAGCCTACTACTGCCCACCTCACTACATCAGCATAATTCCTAACTGCATTCTAAACGACTATCCTTGTATCCACAGATAATCGGAGCTCTTAACCCTCATCAAAGATGGTTCTCTTTGTAACAAATGTAGACCATTACCGAAAACGACAACCGGTCAAAATGCAGAGAACCACTGATCATGTGTTGCCCAGACCCAAYGGGCTMATCTACAACTTCAATATTCAAGTCCATCTACAATATTCAAGTTCCAGAGAACACTGGGAAGGAGGAGGTGAAAAGATTATRAAAGGCAGAGGACCAGAAAGTCTGGTGTATGATAGCATTTCCTRGCAATGAAAGGGAAGCTACACTCATAATACCTTAATACTGAGGTTGCCGAAATGAGAATGGAGCAATGACAATACCTACAGACATGCTACTGTGGAAGGCAGAACAGTCACAGGGTCACATCCCTACAAAAAAAAGTCAACCCAAGGACTGCTGAGAAGGAAATTAATTATCTCCAGGGATAATCCCCCAACTGGTTATTTAATACTAAGTGGCCAGCTCTGAAATCATACACATAGAAGCAACACTAATTGAACTCAATAGGTTGTAGTCATGCATATATGTGTTTATACATATATACATACATACATATATACATATATATATATATATATATGAAAAATGGGTCCATGAATTTGAGGGAAAGATAGGGAGACATGGAAGGAGTTTCAGGGAAGAAAGAGAAGGGGAAATTATATAATTATACTTTAATTTAAAGTATTTTTAAAAATTTAACTGGCTGAGAACTAAGGAATTATTATTTAGTAAATTGGTATATACATTCCTTAAGAGGAGATTTTACCTTATGAACTTCTTTTATCACTTCTAAAAGAACTTTAATATTAGACTTCTGCTGCATCGTTGGAATGTCACCAGGCAGTTGAGAGACAATGGCGTTCTTTAGCATTTGGACCAGTATGTTCAGAGAAGAAACTTCCAAAGATGCCCAACACTTTCCTGAGGGTGTGAAAATCAAACATGATAAATGTATTCCTCTTCTCAGCCCTTAAATACCCCAGTTTCTTCAGGGAGGTTTAAGACAAGAAATAGACAATGTTTCTCATATCTACCATCATAACCATAAAACAATTCTTCTATGAATGTTATCACAAACAAYACACTATTCAACAGATGTAGAGCAAAGCATTAATCTATTAAAATTAAAGAAACTCAAATTAAGAATTTGAAGAAAATTGTTAATGATTATGACTAACTGATTGGCCATCATTTTCTTTGCTTCTGTTGTTTATATTGGATTTGATGTTTCTGAGATAAGACATTTTTTAAAAAATTTATTTTATTTAAATAAATAAAATACTCACTACAGTGTGAGTACATTATAGCTGTTTCCAGACACAGAAGAAGAGGGCATCATATATCTTTACAGATAGTTGTGAGCCACCATGTGGGTGCTGGAAATTAAACTGAGGACCTTTGGAAGAGCACTCAGTGCTCTTAACCACTGAGCCATCTCTCCAGCCCCAGATAAAATATTTTTATGTATCTCTTAATTTGTAGCCCAGGCTGATCCTGAACTTCTACAAAGCTTCCTGTCTCATCATCTGGGTGCTGAGGTTATGATCATGTACTGACTTCATTACTTTCAAACTAGCAATTTTGTCAAACAGCTACAAAAATCTAGAAATATACAGATGAATACAGATGAATATTACTGACACTTCTACCTAAAAATTAAGTAATGCCTATTTTCAGATTACATGAACAGCTGTCACAGATGGATATACTTATTTTAAATAGCTTACACCTCACTCAATATTATTAAGATTACATTGGATTTTGGTACTTTTAAAGAGGAGATGGTAGGAACATGGGGTTTGTTTATTTATTTATTTATATTTATTTATTTACTTATTTATTTTACAAGTGGGCCAGGACTTTTGAAATGTGACTTCTATATCAAGAAAAGTGCTTTGTTTTTGAGACAATGTCCTATGTAGTCCAGGCTTCTTTTGACTCACTATGTAGCCAAGGCTGGCATTGTGCTCCTGGGCCACTTCCTCTACATCCCAGGGGCTTGAATTACAGATGTTCACCCCCACACCCAGAAAACATCTCTTTTTAAAAATGYAAATACAGGGCTGGAGTGACGGCCCCATGGTTAAGAGCACTTGCTGCTCTTGCAGAGAACCAGGTTCCGTTCCCAGCACCCACACATGGTTCACAAGTGTCTGTAACTCCAGTTCTAAAACATATGATACTTTYTTCTGCACTCCACCAGCTCTGACACACATGCAGTGCACACAAATTCACTTAAGTAYGCACACATAAAATTTTTATATCTAATTTTAAAACATACTGCTTGTTCCATCAATAATGATGCTCATGCAACTTAGTATTATAAAGTAATAGTAATTGTGTTTCCTTGCATTTTTCTTACATGTGTAAGTTTATATACATCAAAGAAATACATGTTACTACTACTATAGCAGCAGAAGAACGGAAGCAACTCTCCATAGCACATTCCATGTTCTGGACCAGCTAGAGTTTGTTCCTCCAGGCCTGTGCATTGGAAATGCTAAAGTGGTGAGAACTTTAAGAGATGGTTTAACCTTAAGCAATGCTTGGTAGTTCTTGAGGGAGGGTTGCTTTGAGAGAGAGAGAGAGAGAGAGAGAGAGAGAGAGAGAGAGAGAGAGAGAGAGAGAGAGAGGTATATATACACGTGTGTGTGTGTGTGTGTGTGTGTGTGTGTGTTCATTGTGGGTCACAGCAGGATGTCCAGTGTCTTGATTTATCATTCTATGCCTTGTTCCCTTGAGAGATGGGTTTTTCACTGAATCTAGATCTAGTATGGTAGCCAGCAAGCCTCAGYTCTTCTCCTTTCTCTGTTCCTTGCAGATCTGCCTTTACAGGTACTCACCCCAGGCTAGCTTTCCATGTGGGTGCTGAGCTTGGAACAAGCACATTTACCCACTTAGACAATTTCACAACTACCATAAAAGGAGGCTTTCATGTTTACACATAAAACTTACAATCTGTAACTCCTTCTAAGATGGTACAGGAATAATTTATAGTTCACATATATATATATATATATGCATACATATGTATTGTATTTTTAAGTATTAAACCTTCAACATTCACTTAAAATTATGAAAATTCCATTATTTGCATAAAATAACARTGATAAGAAGTTTAACATTGCTTTTTATCACTCTTGGTCAAATGTTTGAGGTTTCCAAATAGTAATCAAAAATTATAAAGTATGATTTATCTTGACTGGCACTGTATGGTTAACAAAGTCTAATGCCAAAGTCCTATCCAAGTCTAAGAACAACACTTGCTTTGTGCAGTGAGGAATGTGGCAGATATAATAGTTTTGGATTCATCTATACAAAACTTCACATATCATTTACTAAAATAACTATTATGAAATCTCTCCAATGTTTGCTATGATTTCTACTTCAAAAGTGATTTTACAGGATATATTTGTAAAATGTTATAAACCTTACTCAGGAATGCTAATGACTCTCGACTCATTTTATGAATAGCTTTTGCAAATTCAAGTGCCAGGGTCTTCCCGTTCTTAGGGTYCTGCATAATGGAACATTCTGGGAGCAAAAGAAAAACCCACAGAGCTTCTTGATGTGAAGAACTGTATGGAAGACATTTGAGCAGATCCTTCTCAAGACACGCGCGTATCTGTGGTCAGAGGGGGAAAAAGAGCGAGACCAAGTTACAGAAGGTTCAGTATGTGAATGATGACAAGTTGTAGCTGCAGGTTTCATTCTGCCATTTTCCAATTAGAAACTTGACTTAGTCCTTCTGGAGCCTATTGATAAACCATGGTCAGTCTTTTCATTCACATACCCTGGAGGAAGCCCTTGAGTGAGATATCTGCCCTTTTTTCTTTGGTTTGTTTGTTTGTTTGTTTGTTTGTTTGTTTTTCCAAGACAGGGTCTCTCTTTGTAGTCCTGGCCGTCCTGGAACTCACTTTGTAGACCAGGCTGGCCTCGAACTCAGAAATCTGCCTGCCTCTGCCTCCCAAGTACTGGGATTAAAGGCATGCGCCACCACAACCCAGCTGATATCTGCCCATTTTATGTTATAGGACATGAAGGAAATAAAGTGAAATCACATGTAGATGGACAGTCACAATGAATAATCAGGTTGAAACTAATGCAAAGTTCTCCAGAAACAATTCTGTACGCTAGTTGCGGTGGCATGCATGAGGAGTCTGTTACTCAGAAGGCTGCACCCAAGACTCACCTCAAAACAGACATTGAACTGTTTGAGCATTCACTAGAGAGGGTATCCTAATCCCTGTTCTTTCCATGTGCCTTGCCAGAAAGAAGCTCCATGTCTCAGTATTACTCTCTTCATATCAAAAAAATCAAAAGATTATATCTATTGTGCATTTAATGGTTTAATAAAAAAGTAAATGYCACCACCTATCACACTGTCTGGGCTGAAGTACCTTTTAAAGTGACTAGCCTTATGTTCAGTCCCATGCCAGGTCCTCTTTACCTGCCTCCCACCAAAACTAAGCTATTGCGATACTTATTTCTATAAAGGAGTGTGATTGCATGGTATCTCAGGTAAGTGAAACAAATAGTGTCTGTTACCAAGGAAGAAATCCATTTCTCTGCTGTTAACATCTTGAAGATGTCCCTTGCCAGTTTTAAGTCCACATCAATGAAATTATTCTCTCCAGCATCTCTATGAACATAATAAGTATTAAAAACACGCAAACAGATGAGAATAGAGCATTTTAAAACTCCACATGATATTTTTTGTCTTAGCACACACAAAATATTAACTTTATTTGAACATCACCTCTTTTCAAAACAATAGACTAGAGCAACACAGAAGTGTTAGATGTATTCTTGTTAAAAAGAAATRAACCACAACTTGTTATCTCTGAATCAGTAACATCAAGAATGGGCTGCAATTTTAGCAGGATTTTACTTTTTAAATTGAATTTAATTTAATTTTATGGTACTAGGATTGAGGCCAGGGCCTCCGATACTCACTCTACCACAAAGTTACAAGCTGATTCCTAGAAAGAGTCTATAAAGTAAGTCTAAGAGCTATCAATCCTGACAGTCAGTCTATTCCACAGACTGGAATTCTTTACTCTCCACATATTGTACCATATCTGTTTAATTATTTATTTGTAAACTCATTTATTTATCATTGATTACTTTTTGAAATGAAGTCTTAGTATGCCCAGGCTGGTCTTGAACTTGTGATCTTCCTGCGTCTGCTTCCAAGTACTAGGATTACAGGAGTGTATCACTATGTCTAGCCACCATTTCTGCTGAAGCTTTACATTGGCACAGCTACATTAGAAGTGGGGTGATGAAATAATAGTGGTTTCACTATTGCCAGAAACCTTGTCAGCACAGAAGTTTGATAGTTCATTTTAGAAAATTTTTTGAAACACACATTAACTCATGAATGGAAAACATTAACACAGTTTGTTCAATGAGAGTCTTTGAATCTTTTACCTCAAAATCCTGTCTTTGATAGTTCCACCAGTCCAAGATCTTTGCATATTTACCCAATTCTGCTCAACCCTGATCCCTTTTTACATTAAAATACTGCTCAGATACTGTCTAGTTAGCAGGTTGAGTCAGTCATATTTCATGACCAGCATCCAGCAAGTCTAACAGCTTTAAAAAAAATAATCAACACATATATTGGGCTTGCTGAATTAAGTATCAATATTGATATTAGAACTAGAATTTATATAAGTTAAAACTATAAGTATTTCTCCAAAATTCTTTCTCCTATGTAGCTGTCACCTGGAAGTTTAAAACTCCCAAAAAGTGGTCATGGATATTTTTCTTCTTTAAAAAAGACAGTATTGTAAAAGAGGAAGAGATCACATCTGCCTTGCTCCTAGCCCTGTGGAATCTTTAGGTAGACCTAAGAACTCAGTAAGTATAAAGGAGTCTCCTACATGCAATAAACATAAGGAAAGATTCTCATGAAAAAGAGATAAAGGTTTTATTAAAATTATATGTACACAGGAACAAGATAAATCCAAGGAAATGACAAAACATGATGTTTTATACTTTCTAAACAAAGAACAATATGTTCATGAAAGAATGATAAGATAAATGGGTGAGTAGGCTAAGATAATAATTCTTAAGGAGTAAGTAGGAGAGGAGAGAGAGAGAGAGAGAGAGAGAGAGAGAGAGAGAGTATGTAGCTAAGTAGCTAAAAGGCTACTCCGGTAAGTATCCATTTAGGTTCCTCACAACTCCACTTACCACTCTCCTTTCCCTCACACACCTTTGGCTCAGCCCTTAACTATTTATTGCTTGCTACATGTAGAAAAACAAACACATGTTCCTGGTGGTGACCAACTCCCTATGAGAAGATGCCTTGCAAAGGATCTCCTTCATCCCTCTCCAGAAGAGAAGAGGAAACACAAGAAAAAGTGCCTGGTGCAGAGCTCAAATTCCTACTTTATGGATGTGAAATGCCCAAGATGCTATAAAATCACCACTGTCTTTAGCCATGCACAAACTTGTGTGTTGCCTGCTCTACTGTCCTCTGTCAGTCTACAGGAGGAAAAACAAGATTGAAAGAAGGATGCTCCTTCAGGGAGAAGGAGCACTGAAAACCCTAATTCAAGATGAGTAGGAACCTTCCCAATAAACACGTTAGATTAAAAAGGAAAAAAAAAACAAACAAACAAAACAAAACAAAAACAAAAAGGGTCAGATAATCCGGTTTATCTGTTCTGTAGTTATCATGCCTTGGGTGATTTCAGCTGGAAATAAGCAATACACCRAGTTTGGACATATTTTGAGCTGATATGGCAKTAACTCCTAAAATTCAGTACAGAAATTTCCCCTACATGCAATAAGCATGAGTCTGAAGAAAAAAGGGGTATTGTGTCCTGGATAATCTTTTCCTTCCAAACTGGAAACTGAAAATGGGGAGAGATGGCAGAGGGCAAGGCACACAATGTTCAGATTTCAGGTCTGCCTTTGGCTGGGGCCTTTACAGACGCACAGATGTTTTGCAAACTCTGAAAAGATAATGCCTAGTAAACTATGGGCCAGAAGCCATGGCATTTACATTTTCTTAGCTTCTCTAGATCTTTACTCTCRCTAGTCCTCTAATTGCCAGAAAGTACTTTTAAAGCTGCTTGGGGAGAATTGTTTTTAAGAGTCCTATCAGCTGTGCACCTCACATTCAACAGTACTGATTGGCCAGGCATGATATGCTCACTCGTAGAAAAGTGCAAATCCTCTAGTAGCTACCAACCACTTTCTAATTGAACTTGAACATAAACCAGGTTTCCTTCTGAATAATGATGCTTATGMCCCGAAAACAGTGCCAGTGTCAGCCTTAGCCAGAGAAAATTCCTTTTACAGTGGCCAGTGGTAGCTGCAGAGRCTCAAAATAGGGCTGGGAGTTCTGGAAGGTTCAGGACCTGATCCTGGAAGGAAGAGTGTATTTGTGAAAGCAAGAGGAGCTGGGTTCTCTAGAACCCACATAAAACAATGCACAACCTTGGTGCCCGTGTGCCTGTGACCTGAACTGGGAGACGGAGAATGATACCTGGGGACTTGCTGGCTGTCAGGCCTAGACACGGAAGCAAAAGTAAGGTTCAGGGCTCAGCTCTTGTCTTAAAAACTAAGGGCAATGGAAACTGCGAGTTCCTTCACTGCTRTAGGGAACTATCGCACCGCCTCCCAACAAACCTGATTTCTACTGTTTTTACTACTTAATTTTGTTCTCTGACAGTTTCATACAGCTATATGATGTTTTCCAGTTACTGTTTCCCCATCCTCTCCTTTCATCTCTATTAGTCCCTTTCCCAGATTCATGACGTTTGGGCGTTTTATTTTTTTGTTTCTGACCCTGTCTCACCTGGCATCCATGTGAGTATGGGGTCACAACTGTCCTGGTGCAGCCACCCATAGGTTTACAGCTGAAGGCATTGACGTCCACTGAATCAATCAGCAGCAAAGAGTTCATCAAGGGAGAGAACTTCCCGAGTCTATCCTCCTCCTATGCCTGAGTACAGATGGGCCCATTCTCATCTAGACCCAGTTCAGGCAGCCACAGCGCTGTGGAGTGTGTTGTCATAAAGGCTGTGTCTTGCCCAGAACATAGTATTTCCCAGATCTTTTCACCCAGAAACATTTATTG
>BDUI01007653.1:19640-61120 GCA_002335545.1 Apodemus speciosus
GCTCATACACCATACACACATGACATCACATAGACAAGCTCATACACCATACACACATGACATCACATAGACAAGCTCATACACCATACACACATGACATCACATGGACAAGCTCATACATCATGCACACATGACATCATCACATGGACAAGCTCATACACCATGCACACATGACATCACATGGACAAGCTCATACACCATACACACATGCACCATGTTAGCTCATAGAGAAACAGTGGGTCGGAGAGATGGCTCAGTGGGTTAAGACATTTTCCGTCAAGCCGAATGACCTGGGTTTGATTCCCAGGATGCATGACAGAAGGAGATCCAGCTCTAACAGGTTGTCCTCTGACTGCCAGGCTCACACACCTCAACACCCATGTCCCCTCCCATACAAAGAAATAAATGTAATTTTTAAAAATGAAAGAAAAACAAACTAATTTAGCCCATAGGTCATGAGTCCCTGGACTGGAAGGTGAATTGTCTAAAAGGACCTTCACTTTATTGTCCTGAGATTCAAGTTACTAAAATATGGCGTCCTCATGTGGGCTTATCCTCAGAGGCCTAGGAAAAGGTGGCGGGCTGGCAGGGGGAGCCATGGAGGCTGCAGCACCTGCTGGCTCCCGGGCCACAGCTCTAGATTAGCCAGAACCTCCAGTCCTGCCTCTGGTGTTGACATCCCTCATCTGTATTTCAGAGAACAGCCAAGACGCAAAGGAGGCCGGGAAGCAACAGCCTGTGGTGATTCTCTTGGGCTGGGGTGGCTGCAGGGACAAGAACCTGGCCAAGTACAGCGCCATCTACCACAAAAGGGTGAGTGCTGCGGGCACGCGCCTGCCCAGGGTGCGGGCTTCTGCTCACCTGGGCTGCTCCTGGGAACTTGAGGCTTGGCTGCTTCACCTTTGGGCTGGAGCCTTACCCTTGGCGATGAGAAGGTGGGCATGGAGGAGAAAAGCTTCCCAGTGGAAAACTTTTTCTTAAAGAAAACCATGCCAGCCTGTTTACACTGTGAGGAGCGTGTCCATCTAGGTTCCCTGTGTACCTTTACGGTCCGTGTTCAGACACCCAAGTCGCCTGTCCCCAAAGCATCTTACATAGCTGATATGTCCAACCCCAGAGTCCAATCCGGGATCACACACTGCAGCTAATTCTTTCATTCCTCAAGCCTCTCCATCCTTTCTTGTGATTTAAAGGCCTTACTTTTGGCTTACGGAGGAGACTGAGCTGTAAGGGGAGATATGGAAGAGTAGAACCCACCTGCTGCGGGGTGGGGAAAAGCCTCCCTCGGGGGTTAGTGTTGGGGAGTGTGGGTGGCCTTCAGCAACCCCCTTCAGAGTTTTCAATGCTTCGTGGCTGGAAGCTCAGGGGTCTCCCCTTGTTCCTGTCAGGTACCAGCTTTGTCACTTGAGATGCATTTCTTTTCTAACTTCTACCATAACCTTTTGAGGTGGGTGTCATCCCAGTTATAGATGGCGGCACAGACAGAGAAAGATGAAGTAAATTACTCTTTGCCCAGACAGTTAATAAGTGGCAGGGCCAGGAATTAAGCCCAGACCTGTCTGACCCCAGAGCCTGCCCAACTCAGATGCCCCTGACAGAGAGGCTTTTTGTCTCTAGAACAAATTAATAAGAGAGATTAAGACCCAGACAGGGTGGTATCTGGTGCCTTTTCTAACTGACCTTCAGGGGGTCCTGGCCAGAGGTATAAAGGTTCACTTGAGACAGGCAGTAAGGGGTATGGAAGTTGAAAGTGAGCTTAAGCCTAGATTTTAGCATTTAAGAACAGTATTTTCTGTATTTTGAATTTCTTTCATTGTTTTTTCTGTCCCTCTCACTCTCTCTGTCTGTGTATCTGTCTCTTTCTGGTTTGGAATTTCAAATTGAGTGTAAGAAATGGTCCTAAGTCTAGGAATCAGATATAATTAAGGGTCAGACCCCAAAATACAGACAGTGTGGACTCTAGTTTTCAGGGCTGTGTGACAGAGAAGGGGGACAGGACTGCTTTGTGGAGCTGGCTCATTGGCTCCCTCTGGTGGTCAAGGCTGGGACCTGCATGCAGTCTCTCCATCTCTTAGGGGTGCCTACTTGTGTCTAGGAAGTAAGAGCAAGGCACAGTAGCTGTGGCATGATGTACCCGGCCCCAAGGCCTTAACTATGCAAGGTCTAGAGTGGTGTTAGCTAGGAGGACAGCCACAGAGAAAACTAGAGTGAAGATACTTTCTTCTGGTTGAATCAGATGTCTCCAAAACATGTCCTCAGCTCCAGGCTTCCAATACCATCCCAGGCTGAAGAGTCTAGACAGCGCGAAGCCCGGGGTATTCAGAAACAGACCTTGGGTGCACTCCACTTTGGGGAGGCACCTGTACCTGCCGCTGGCAAGCTAGCTACGACAGAACCCTGTGGAAAGTAGAGCTACTGGGCTCCGCGGGCTAACCTGTGCTCTCGTCTCTCCAGGGCTGCATTGTGATCCGATACACAGCCCCCTGGCACATGGTCTTCTTCTCTGAGTCCTTGGGCATCCCCTCACTTCGTGTGATAGCCCAGAAGCTGCTGGAGCTCCTCTTTGACTATGAGATTGAGCGGGAGCCTCTGCTCTTCCATGTCTTCAGCAATGCCGGCGTCATGCTCTACCGCTACGTGCTGGAGCTCCTGCAGACCCATCAGCGCTTCCGCCATGTGCACGTGGTGGGCACCATCTTTGACAGTGGTCCTGGTGACAGCAACCTGATAGGGGCCCTGAGAGCCCTGGCAACCATCCTGGAGCACCGACCTGCCGTGCTGCGCCTGTTGCTCCTGGCAGCGTTTGCCATGGTGGTGGTCCTGTTTCACTTCCTGCTTGCTCCCTTCACTGCCCTCTTCCACACCCACTTCTATGACAGGCTGCAGGACTCAGGCTCCTGCTGGCCTGAGCTCTACCTCTACTCTAGAGCTGATAAGGTGGTCTCAGCCAGGGATGTGGAACGTATGGTAGAGGCACGCCTGGCTCACCAGGTCATGGTGCGCGGAGTGGACTTTGTGTCATCTGCGCATGTCAGCCACCTCCGAGACTATCCTACTTACTATACAAGTCTGTGTGTCGACTTCATGCATAATTGTGTCCAATGCTGAGGTCCTGCTCCGGAAATAAACGCCGACACCTCCCTTCAACCTAAATCTCTCCCGGGGGCTACTAGCACGGCTGCTCCCTGCACTCCTGGGATGGAGCGTCAGGGCAGGTTTCTGTGCGGCAGCCTTACAGTTAGTTACATGGACAAGTGTGATAGGCCGCTGCTTCCTACGGTGTTTGGTCTGTAAAGGGTTAACACAGTGTGTGTGTTTTGTGTGTGTGTGTGTGTGTCTGTGTCTGTGTCTGTGTGTCTCTCTCTCTGTGTGTGTGTGTCTGTGTGTGTTAGGTAGGTGGCTCCAGGCCCAGAGTTGTCTTCAAAATTAATGTAGGGTTGAGGAGGGAGCTCAGTTGGTAAAGTGCTGGTTATACAATCATGAGTTCAATCCCAGAACTCACATTGGGTGGCACGCGCCTTTAATCCCAGCACTTGGGAGGCAGAGGCAGATGGCTTTCCAAGTTTGAGGCCAGCCTGGTCTACAGAGTGAGTTCCAGGACAGCCAGGGCTACACAGAGAAACCCTGTCTCAAAAAAACCAAACAACCAACCAAACAACCAACCAAAACCAAACCAAACCAAACCAAACCAAAGAGTCCAGATATAGCGGCACCAACTTAAAACCCCAGCTCTGGGGAGGCAGAGATGGCAGGTGCCTGGGGCTCACTGGCTGACCGACCGGGCCTAAGTAGTGAGCCCCAGGCCAGAGAGCAGGCCTGTCTCAAGAAGCAAAGTGAGCAGTGTCCAAGGAGCCAGACCCTAGGTACACCTCTGGCCTCCACACACATTTGCACACAGTGTGTCTGCAGACACACAAGCACACATGGAGACTGTGGCAAGAACCTGTAACTGCAGCTCTTCTCGGCACAGAACCCAGCTGTCCGGTGGCCCTGCTTGTTAACAACAGCTGTTGGGCACCTGTGTGCACAGCTTCTGTAGCAGACTTCTAGTTTTTTGGCTACTTTGCATATCCTAGAACTTAAGGATCTTGGATAACTGAAATGTTGTTTCATTTTGTTTCAGGATAGGGTCTCAATGTAGTCTTGGCTACCCTGGAACTTGCTCTGAAGACAAGTGTGGCCTCGAACTCACAGATCCGCCTGGCCCTGCCTCCACAGTGCTAGGGTTAAAGGCCTGTGCCACCACACCCGGCTAGGTAACCGACATTTTATAATTGTTCTCAGAATTATGTTTTGGTGTGGGGGAGGGGGGATGGGTGTGTGTGTGTCTTGTAGCCCAGGCTGCCTCAGTCTCACTATGTAGCTGAGGATGACTTTGAGCTCGTGGTCTCTACCTCCCAGGTCCTGGGATCACAGGCCTGTGCTACCATGCCTGGTTTGGAGAGGGAGGCTGGGGAGCAGGGCTGTGACTGCTTCGAGGACAAAGCGCCACAGTGTAAGGCATGTCCCTACTTGGGCCTGTCACCCAGAGAGGGTGTCTCTGACCTTGTGGTCTGGGAATCGGGGGCAGACACCAGACGGGAGCTGATGATCTGGGTATTTGGAGCCCACTTGGTGCCACAGCACGTTGTTAGGAAGTTGCTGAATCTTACCGACTAGGAGCGGGGCAGAAAGGCTGCCGTGCTCAACAGGAGGGAGGAGGTGGTAATTCTTGTCTTGGAAGGCAGAACCAGGGTAAGGGGATTCATGTTCAAACACCACCCTCATTTCTAAGAGTCCCACTCAGTACCCTCCAGATGGTTGTACTCAGAAGCACATCTCTTGTGCTGAAAGTCACGGCTGCACAATTTGCACATAGCAGGTGAGGTAGTCAATAAATATTTGATTGAATGAACTTTCTGTGATCAAGGGACTCGGGTTTGAGAGAAGGGCTTTCAGAGTTTGGCAGGCGGTTTGAAAGATGCGGGTGGGAAGCTTCTAATATTCTCGGGGCAGTAAATCCCCAAGTCTCCCGAGGCCAGCCGTGTCCTCAGGGTGTCAACCTGGGGAGGGGGGTGCCAGCCGTGTCCTCAGGGCGGCAGCCTGGGGAGGGGGGTGCCAGCCGTGTCCTCGGCGTCAGCCTGGGGGAGGGGGGTGCCAGCCGTGTCCTCAGGGCGGCAGCCTGGGGGAGGGGGGTGCCAGCCGTGTCCTCGGTGTCAGCCTGGGGAGGGGCTTCTCTGCTACTTTTCTGCTCCCTTGGAGATGTGCTTACATCTCTAGCCATGGCCGACAGGTGGCAGTGTTGCCTGTGCCACCACACAGCTTAAAGCATGCTTTGGTGGAATGAATGTGCCAGGTTAGTATATGCTCCCCCCACCCCCACTCCGGGTTGGGGTAAGCAGCTGTCAAGGGCCCGATAAGTCCAGGCCGGGGGGAAAGGGACAGTAGAGACATGAGACATGGCTGCTCAGAACTGACCGCTGAGGTACATCGCCTCTTCCAGGTGTCTAAGGCCACTTCACTAGGCACCGGAAGCCGGGCAGACTGGACTTCCGGCCCGACCAGCTGTGTTCAGGATATTCGGTGGCACCAAGCAGGGTATGAGGACCATGAAGGGTCTCTTCTGGATTCCAACACAGTGGGCTTACAAAGGAAGCAGGAGCTGCCGACTAGGCCGCATTTCTGTGGTTTTGCAGGCACCCCAGGAAGAAATCCCGAGTCTGAGCATCCACACATTTCTCTGGCGAGGGCTCACCTGGACCCTCTGCCAGGAAGCATCCGGTTACTTCCCTGGCAGTGAGGAGCTGTGGAGCCAACACAGTTCTGTATCTGCAGTCCTGGCAGCCTACCTGGCAGTAAAGCACCACTCCTTTACTTGAAGGTCTCTTTTTACCTAGGGCAAGAATTATACCAGGCCACAGTCCCCTCTCCCCCGAAACTCAGCCGGTGATCTCTGGCACTCGGGACTGAAAGGTGAGAGACCCGGAGCGTGTGACCTGTCTGTGGCTGCTTCTGCCCAGGGCTGGGGACTAGAGCTTGCGTCCTCTCTGTACCCCGAGCTCTGACCTCTTCCGTGATTAATGAGCTGACGATTCTACATCGATAAGGAATTAACCTAGAGCCCCTACCCATCAATAGCCAGGAGCCCAGATCTTCAGCCCCCCCCCCCCCCCCCCCCCCCCCCCCCCCCCCGCCAGGCCCCCCCCCCCCCCCCCCCCCCGCCCCCCCCCCCCCCCCCCCCCCCCACACACACACGTGCTGGGATGCTCCTGACGTCCCCGGCCCCATGGCTTCACACACTACAGTGTAATGCTGCACAGGGTGCCCCTCCTCACTGCCTCAGTCACCACCTCCCCATCAGAGCTTCAAACACAGACAGCAGCTGGTTTATACTGTTTTAATCCATGTCAAATGTAGTTTACAAAGGGAAAGGACAGCCCTCTGTATAGAACATACAGACACAGCGTCACACCACAGGGCCCACAGGAGGGGCGGGCGGCCAGCACTGCCCGGGGAGCAGCGCGCCTACCCCAGGGCTTCTCAACGGCGGCCGGCCAGCCCGACCGCAGCCTGTCCCTGCCCGGTCCCAACCACCCTGCCCCAGCTCCTCATGAGCCCATGAGCTAAGACTACAGAAGGGACCAGATCCCTTGGGCACATGCCCCATGTCTGGGAGAAATATACACCACTGAACACCGAGCACAGAGGGGAGGGAGGGGATGCCGGGGAGAGGCAGGCACCCTGAGAGGTGGTTGAGCCGAGCTCCCAGCCAGCTCCGAAGGGGGCACTGCTTCCAGGAGTCATTAAAAAAGAAGAAAATGATACAACCGAAGGGGAGGTGGTAGAGGGCAGTGTGTCCCATTTATACACAACATTGTAAACATACACCGTCTATATTACATGTGCTTCAGTCTGGTGTTGGCATGTCTGTCAGTCAGTCAGTCTAGGGGATGGAGGTCAGGAGCCTGGCCCTGCTATACCACCTTCCTGCCTACCCTGGAAACAGCCCAGAGGCATGGTCCCCAAGTTCAGAAGGAACACGTAGGCAGGGCTGTTCCACTCTGGCTCCAGAGTCCTCTATGTGTGTTTGGGTGTGTATGTGCATGTATGTACACGGGGAACCTGTGTGCAATTATGTACAAGGGGAGAGGGAGAGTCACTGTCACAGAGGCTGGGGCAGGG
The DNA here is from genome assembly GCA_002335545.1 of Apodemus speciosus. Lineage (NCBI taxonomy): Eukaryota > Metazoa > Chordata > Mammalia > Rodentia > Muridae > Apodemus > Apodemus speciosus. Next base: position 26,802 of record BDUI01007653.1, read on the forward strand.
GTGGCTGAGGCGCGGCCTTCCTGGACAGCCAGCTCATAAGTAGATCCTCCGCAGGTCTCCGGGCGCTGTGATGGTGTTGCACTGAGGGCACAGCTTCTTGGCACCCTGGAGAGAGAAGAAAGGGGAGGCCTCAGAACGGCACGCCCCGTGTCTGTACACACGAGCACTGGGCCTGCAGCCATCTTCCCCATCAGCTTGTGCTGGGCCCTCACTCTTCTCGGCCAGGCTAGGGATGCGTGCGTTGCCTCTGAGCAGGCAGACATGCTCCCGCGTTGGGGAGCCGCCAGGATCAAACCGCCTGGCCAGCCCCACAGCAGGAGCCCCGGTAATGAGAACAAGGCTGGGTCCAGCTGTGGCTGCCTGGCCCTAACGAGATTACATGCGGCCTTTGATCAGGACACAGAGCCCACGTCCGGGCCTTTTATTGCTGTCTCCGGGCGACATTTTAATGGCTGCTCCCGAGCTAAGAACAGGGCAGGAGCAGAAGGAGCTTAGTAATGGGAGGGGGAGGGGCAAAGGCCCAAGTCTGGCTTACCCACTACCAGCATCTTTCTGACCTGGGGTCTCACCAATAAACATGATGAGTCGGGGGCCTACTTCGGGTGGGAAGGGGGGGCATGTGCACCAAGTGCGTGGAGAGGAGAGTTGGGTAAACCCAAAATGAGGGTGCAGACAACATATTCAACTTGGGGAGTGAATTCCTGACTTCTGGTTGTTCCTTGCCTCCCCCAAGCAGGTGCAATCACAAATGTGAACATCTGGACAGTGCCACTAACAGCCGCCCACACAGTTTCATGCCACCTCACCAGAGTCCGAAGCCAACACTCTTCACAGTGTACATGCCAACACTGGATCGACGTCAGAGGCATCGAGTAGGAGTCCTGGGGAGGAGGTGGGCAGAGAAAGGATTGCTGAAGTAGGCTCACCCTGAGGGCCCAAATATAGCTGAGACCCTTTCTAACCCCACAGGGCACTGACCTGACCAAGAGCACGCCTCCACTCCTTCCCTCTTACCATGCAGATGAGGCATTTGTATCTGTCTCCCCGAGACAGCTGCCGTTCAAGCTCCCTGACCCGAGCCTTTAGAGCCTCGAATGTAGTCACTGCGGAGTCTTCGGTGATTCTGTGAAGACAACGCATAGGGTAGGAAGGCGAACTGCCTCAGACCCAGAATCCCATGGAGAACTTCTCAACAGCTCTGCTGGCCAAACACTCCCCGAGCTAGGCTCCACCCCTGCATGGCACCTGATCAGTATCTAGGCACACTGGCCAGCCAGCTACGACTTCCAGCACCCTCAGTTTTCAGTCTGCTGTCTCTTCCCAGGCTCTGCAATCTCCACACCTGCTCTTACCACATGCCACCATGCTGTGGCCTTTATGGATTTCTTTGGGCTGTTTGTTTGCTTTTTGTCTTTAAAAAAAAAAAATGGTCTCAGTAGCCAGGTGGTGGCGGTGCACATCTTTAATCCCAGCACTTGGGAGACAGAGGCAGGCAGATCTCTACAAGTTCAAGGCCAGCCTGGCCTACAGAGAAAGCTTCAGGACAACGCGGGCTCGGTTATACAGAGAAACCATGTCTTGAAAACAAACAAAACACCCCCCCAAAACAAACAATACAAAAAGAACACAAAGTCAAAACATAGACTCCCCAGATATGGTGATGCTTCTTTAATCCCAGCACTTGGAAGGCATAAGCAGGAGGAGTTCTGTGAGTTCTGAGGTCAGTGTGGTCTACAGAGGGAGTCCCAGGACAACCAAAGCTACATGGAGAGACCCTGTCTCAACCAAACAACCCAGTCCCAGGCAGCCCAGGCTGGCCTCGACCCCTTGTCTAGTGTATAGGGACAGTCCCAGGATAGCCAGGGCTATAGAAACAAACTCTATCTGGAAAAACAAATAAAACAAACAAATGGAATTTTGTGCACATAGCTGTTGTGCCTGTGGAGGTCAGAGGGCATCAGATCCCTTGGAGCTGGAGTTACAGATCCTAGTGAGCTGCCATGTGGGTGCTGGGAACTGAACCCCTGTCCTCTGACAGAGTGGCCAATGTGCTTCACACACTGGGCTCTCTGGCCCCTTTTTGTTTTTTAGATGAACATACAAAGTGTAGCATTTCACTTTTAAAAAACTCCGTCCTGCCCTTCCTTCCGAGTGTTGGGATTATCCAGGGCTTTTACCATAGGGAAGCATCTGTCCAACTGAGCCACACCCTGCCCTCATCCTTGCGGTCTCTAAGGATCACTTTCCTAACTTAAACTCAGCAAGAGTTCCCTAAGGCAGAGGCTCACTTGCCAAAACACATTATTAGTGACTAGTCACTAGTGACAAGCCCTATTTGGGGACATGAGCACGAGAAAACATTTGCCAGTCCAATCTTCAGGGAAAGGTGAGATGCAGCCCCAGCGGCACCAACAAACAAGGAGTAGTTCGGACCATCCCAAGGACCCCCCAGCCTCCAAAAGAAGAACACACGATAGAGCCGGCCGTGCGCCTTAGGGAATGACAACACTACACAAACAGCTAAAACRCACTAAGTACTTGTTAACTGCCAGGGGTTCTTACCAATTATCTCATTTACACTTCCTAAAACCCCTGTGAGAAGATGCTCATTTTATATGTGAAGAACTGAGGTAGCCTGCCCAGGCTGTGGCAGACCGAGTCCATACTGCTTACAAGGAGAGCAACTCCAGGCCAAGCAGGCCACAAGCCCATGCGGGCTGGCAGCAAGCAGGCAGAGTGAGGACTCTCCGGCCTCACTGGGGTTAGGGGTGGGCCATGTCAGAATGAGGGAGGTTTGAGAGACGCACTCAATCAAGACTGGACTGAGGCGGTATTCTGGAGCAGGGGCATTCGGCTAGCTTGGGGACAGAGTTCTCAGAGCTGCAGAGCTTACAGGTGGCCTCTGACCACTGGACACAACTGTCAGCAGGAAGTATATAAGGGAAGGTCATGGGAACAAGTTCATTGTTTTGTCTCATTGCATACCCCAGGCTAATCTCAAATTTAATATGTACTTTAGGTTAGCCTCAAACTCATAATCCTCTTTTCTCAGCCTCTAGAGTGTTGAGATGACAGGAATGTATTACCATGTCCAGTTGGTAGTAGCAATAATTAATTAATTAATATTAATTAAATAATAACAAATTTCAATCTCTATTTTTTTAGGACATCAGCAGCAATACAGAATGTGTCTCCCTGGTGGCTTACACAATGGGCCCATAACCTCCTTCTCCAGGGACACGGAAGGGCTGTGCCAGCTCTTTAGTGCTGGCAGGTTCCCTGGAGCAACTTGCTCAGCTACAGGATTCTGGGGAGCCTTCCTCCTCCTCCTCCTCCTCCTCCTCCTCGTCCTCGTCCTCCTCCTCGCCCTCCTCCCCCTCACCAGCTCCCACAGCTGGCTTCTCTGGCGTTTTGCTCAATGCTCTGTGGACCGTCCCCACGTGGACTGGCAGACGGCCAACACGGAGGAGAAGCCATGCTTCCCAGTTCGCTAAGGTCAGCCCCGAGACCTGAGCCACAGAGGGCTAGAATCCAGTTCCAGAACGAGCCGCTTAGTACACACACACCTCCGATATGTCTGGTGCAGTACCATGGCGAGCATGGCTGTGAGCTTTCCTGAGCCCCTTTAGGCATGGGTGTGTGGAGGAAGCCCTGGCACCCTTCTCCCCTTCCAGGGTATAAAATGGACCTGGAGCTGGAACCTGTGCTTTGTGAACTAGGATGTCCTGGGGACTGAAGAGAATCAATCCTGGTGGATCCGATGGAGACCTCTGTATAGCAACAATCAGTCCCCACCTTGTCCTAGAGTGCCCCGCCCACTGGAGCCTGTGCTCACACAGGTGGGACAGGAAGTCTGACGCCCCCCAGCCTCGGGTGGGTAGCACCTTCATGGATGGCCACTGGCTCTGGCCCTTGCCTCCCCCTCGGGCGCCATCCTTGATTAATGATCTTGTCTTTCTGATTTATGAGCCGCCCCTCCAGACGAGGGTGGGCGCCTCTTACAGCCCCGCCCGCCCTGCTCAGCTGGAGTAGGAGAGAATTATTAAATAAACATCCATACGTCACCCCCCTCCCTAAGCTGGTTGCACCGAATCCGTATGGCCCGCTCCGGTGCTGACACGGAGCAGCTGCGGTGATTCATGGGCAGCCGGGCCCTGCGCTGCGGCCCATACATCATGCCAGCAGCACTTGCGGCCCTGGCCGAGATAAACTGATCAAGCACAACGGGCTGGAATGAATTTATGACAACACAAAATGGAGGGAAACAAATGGGAGGTGACCCAGGCCACCGACCCAGCCCTGCACTGGCCTGCAAGCCACTCTTCTGGCAGGAGACAAGATGGAACACTGGTCCTCGAATGAAGAGGCTACCCTTTAACCCCAGGCAACCTATCCTCCAGCTGGAGGGAGGGGCAGGTTCAGAGAGAAGCAATGGCGGATGGCCGCCACCCCAGGAACCCACACAGGACAACTGCACCTCCCGGGCCAGTACTGGGCCCTTTTTAGGCTTTTGGAAAGGTAGCAGGATGGTCAGCGGATACTGAATCCTGCGGCGCTGTCCAGCAGCCCTGAGTAAAGGAACAACGGCTCTCCTCCTTTGCTGGAGAACCCTGGCCAAAATTCCTACCGGAAGTGATGAGACCCAATGCTCCTGCCTAAAACCTGCTGCAAGCGCCACCCGGGACAAGAAAAATGAAACCAATTTAGCTCCCGATTAAGAAACAGAAACTGGAGATGAATCAAATGCACTGGCTGGGCTGGGCGGCCATACATCACATTCCACGGGCGGGGGGCAGCTACAGCGGGCAGGGAAGTGCTGTTCCTCTCCACCAAGGCTCCCAGGGCCACGGCCCAGTGATCAATTCACAGAGTCACGCTTAGCACCAGCTGGGCTCCACAGCCGGCTGTGCCCAGGGCAGCAGGACCGAGTTGTACTCAGAGGGCCAGAAGCCTGGCAGCCAGCCTTCCTGATTGCAAAGACCCCCTTTCCCAGCCAGCCACACTTACTTCTCAATGTCGCTGTTCTTGCAGGTCTTCTGCATGGCCTCCTGCTTGCTGCTTTCACCATTGCTGGTGGATGGCATCTCTGTAGGGATAAAAGTTCATCTCATACTCTGGCTAGATGAGCAACACAGGTGAGTGCCAAGGGTTGAGACAGTCACTACCACCTAAAGATATTCTTCCTCACTCCCAATCCGGCTAATGTGGGTCAGGACTTACCATCACTGGCCCACTTAGAGAACTCAGGTGTGATGCGGGTGCTCGGGGGGCCACCACTAGAGGAGAGGAAGGAGAAAGAACTGAGTGAGGCCTGCAGGATGGCTGAGCCTGGCCTCCGGGGAGTCCTCCATACAAGCTGCCCACGCCCTGCCCACACTTGCTTTAGGACTGCACCCCGGAGTGCCTCTCGCTCCTTGGCTTCACCAGGCTCTTCTCCTGTGCACGGGATGACATCAGCCTCCGTGTATCTGGCATGGTGGTCAAGGACAATAGACCCACGGTTGCAGTAGGACGCAAGGGCTCTGAATACTCAGGAGCACCTCTGCCCCCTGAAAGTGACTGGCTCCAGGAGCATGTAGGTTTTGGAAGCACCAGCTACTTTTGTTACTGTTGGCTTCCCCCACTTCGCCCCAAGGATACTGTGGTTTCCCATATTCGAGAGTGTCATCTCCATCCACATCCAGGTCAGCATCACTGTCCGGGTTCTCTTTGCCACTGCACATAACGAAGCCGGAGCCTGCGGGAAGCAGAGCATGAAGAAGGGTCAGAGGCCGGGGCCAGCCCAAGGGCGCCCTTTCTGCTGCCCCCAGGTGGGAATTAGGTCCAAGATGAGACAGATATATGTACCAGCAAACATTCGGGTTATCTCTGATTATTTCCATCCTGTTCTCTGTATCCCTCCCTGACCTTAAATGTACTACATGCAGCTCCAGGTTGTCTCTGCTTATAAACTCGCACATTCACACACTACGTGTGGTCCTGCGACGACACTGTGACAGGCCTCCTATACATCTGTCTTCCAGTTCCAGGAAGAGCAGAAAGAGGGTAGAGAAACTCAGATCCAAAAGGTCACTCCCAACTAGGACCTGAGCGTACTTCTATCTCACTGGCTTGAGATCCACCAGAGAGGAGAAAAGGCTGGCTAAGGCCAATCAGAGCCATGGAGTAGCACCCCCCCCCCAAGCCAACATCCTGATTTGGGCCACCAGGTCCTTTGCCAGCAAAAACACCAGGCAGCTGTTCAAATATTTGGTGTCTGAAGCGCCTGACATTAATTATTCATCTCCACCTCACACAGTCCAGATTCCTGGACAAGTGTAGTTAGAAAGGGATTAGAAAGGGACAGACACGGGAGGCTCGGCATGCACACCTGCCTCTCAGAGCAGTCTCAAGGCGACGAGGCTGGGCAGGGCAGGCCGAGGCCAGAGTCTGCTGATCCCCGGAGGGCATCTGGCCCGACCAAAGGCAGACTCTTGGCTGATGTGAAGGATGAGCTACTAAGGCTTCACCGAGCCTGCTTCATCTGCCAAGTGGTCTCTGACTCCCAGAACATTTCCTCACAGGCCACAGTCAGAGACCAAAGAGCTGTCCCTGCATCTTTGTCCTTGTGGGTCTTAGGTGACATCTTACTAACCAGACCAGCAGCTCTGCCAGGGACAAAGGAAAATGAAGGGCTTTCCCCAAAAGGTTTAGAAGTGGAATCTTTTGCATCAAAGAGGAAGCTCAGAGCTCTGCCCAGTCGTCTCAGAAATGTGTTCTTCCTGCCTCAGCCCACTCAACCACACAGCCCAACGACTCCTCCCTGTGCCACATCCATCGATGGCTCCTCGTCACTTCGCTCCAGAACTCCCATGTGCAGACTGAGACTGCCTGCCTCATCCTAGACACATCTAACGACTTCCTCATGCCCCTCAGTACAACAGGACGTGCTTTCAGGCAGTGCCTTTGCCCTCACCCTTCCCCTGCATCCCTTCAGTCTATGGTCTACAATTCCTTCCTTCCTTCTATCCATCCACTCCTAAGCTAGTCGGTGCCTGGGCTCCATCTTCCTGACAGTCCTCATTTGGCGTCTACCCTGAGGGACTGACACACTTGAGGCAGCAGGCAGGTCAGCAGCAGAGCCATTAAGCTGGGAAAACACCAAGTTACAGCTCTGTCTCCCATGCACAGCCAGGTGTCCTGACAAGCAATTCCCACCCTGAGGGTGAGTGGCACCTCTATAAACCCTCTGACAGTTTGGGAGACAAACTCCGCCATCAATCAGAGTGTAGCTATCAGGTTCACTTACAGCCTGCACCCCACAGCCCTGCCGGAGCCTGCCGGCTTCAGCCTGCACCCACGGCCCTGCCAGAGGCCGCCGGCTTCAGTCCCAAGTACATGAGCTCAGCAGCGGCCTCCTAGTCCCGCCGCCCGGCTCAGCCACGCCTGTAGGTGGGGAAGATGAAAGAGATCTTCAGCACCGCCTCTGAGCTCAAGTGCCTTCCTCGTGCTGAGGGAATGGCCTTTCACATTCTTTCAACCTTTTGCAGGCCATCCCATCTGGCCTGGTATGAACAGTTTCTGGGTCTGGTCCCCATCCTTCAGGTCCCTTCCTGTCCACTCCAACTCTTAGATCGTATTTATTGTACCAATACTGTTCCTTACCACACTGAAAACTTCAAGGCCTGATTCCACTCAGCCTCATCCACAACACACGCCACAGCAGTACTGGCTGAATACTGACATTGTCCCATGTCTCGTGAACCCGGCACCACAAGGAAGGCCAGGCCTCAATGGTTAGTGCCCAGAGAAATTTATCAGGTCTTGCCCCAGTTTGGCAACAACCTTCTGTTCTCACCAAGGAGCAAAAGGGACAGGGCATGATGCATCTAAGGAGAGGCCTTTCTGCCTCTGGCCTGAGCAGTCTTCTACTCTGATGCTCAGTCCATCCCCCAGCAGAGACAGATGTGGGGGACCTCTCCCTATCCCCACAGGTGTTCAAAGCAGGCTGCCACCACCAATTTTACTCTGGTACTAGCCCCAACCTGTTTCAACCTCCTTCCCAGCACATTAAACTTTATTTTCTTAATGAAATGTCACTTGCTGACTTCTGGCAGAATCATAATAAAAAGAAATGGCCATAAAGCCGCTTTATGCCAAAAGCACCCCTGCCAGCCTGCCCCCCTCAATCTTGGAGAGGAAGGCTCCACTGTCATTTTATGTCCTCAGCTGCTGGAGTATCCCAAGCCAGTACTCAGAGGCAAGATGGCACAGACAGCTCCCTCCAAGTCTCTGGCCCCTCTTGCAGGCAGCTCTGGAAGAGCAGGCCAGCGGCTGCTCCTGCTGGGCTATGCAGAGAACGACTTGGTCCCTAAGACCTCCAAGATGACTTAGACCAGCTGCTGGTCAGCAGGGAGGCCCCTCTGCGAGGCCTCTGCTCCAGATGAAAAGGACAAAATGGCTGGCAAAAAAGTCTGATGGTCGCCAGTGCCTGGCACAGTTCCCTTTCCTCGAGTGAATGCTTGGAGCCCAGCTAAGTGCCAAAATGATATGTAAGTCTAAATTCTAGGAAAATGACCCTGCTCTCATAAACTCATTTCTTCCTGAGCCACTGAGGGGGGAGAATCAGTGTTAATTTAATCAATTGATCAAATGATCGATTGAGAAACTGGAGATGCCCGTTAACGGGGGGCAGTAGCATCCTGGAACCTGAAACCACAAAAAAGGAACCATTGATTTCCTCACCTGCTGCTCCCAACCAAACCAGAGCCTTGGGAGCAAGGAAAGTCTCGGGGCTTCTAGAGCCAGTGCTTGCCTACAGGGAGGGCAGGGGCAGCAGCTTCCGGGGAGTTTTACACTGGAATTAGTTACAGATGCAGTTACGGTGTCTTGTGTAAACGCCATCGATTGGGGAGCTGACAGTCTGGGGAGCTACGATGCGGGACAATCAATCGGCCTGCAGTGTCACCTGCCACCTCGCTGAACAGTTGACAATGCAATTATCCAGTGTGGAGGCAGGGAGTTGGCGTGTGTCAAACGCACTTAGCCACTTTCCGGGCCTTCTCGATAACGCGTTTCACTGCCTCACATCAGGAGAGTCAGAGACAGACGCCGCTTAAAACCATTGATACTTGCTCTTTCTGCCGGCACTCCCTCTGTTCCAGCTTAACAATTGTGTTCCAAAAGGTGATTAAATCCTGTCCACTGCCACAGGGGACAGAAGCAGACTTGCTCCTAGCCACACCCCTCCCAACAGGCAGCCATCATAAACAGAAGGTAGTGGAAAGTCAGAAGGCAGCCACCTATACCTTCTATTCCAAACCCGATTCCAGAGGTATACTGTTTCAACACGTGTCACCCACAGGACTAGGGAACACAGTGGCAATCAGAGACATTTTTGGCAACTAGAGCTCGCATCTTGGCCCATGCCTGTGGAGTCATACCTTTCATTCTTGTCTCATAATCTGTTGATTAAGTTTTATCAACAGTTATTTAAAAGAGCTGTGCTGAAGCTGCCTCCATCTGTTCTCTCATGAGTCTTTAAATCGCAGGGACTTAGACCCAGCCTTATCTAAGACAGAAACCCAGGAAAGATGGTGCCCTAGGCAGGACCCGGCAGGGCAGCAGCCCTCCACAACCACTGCCTTAGCACCCTTCCCACCCCCAACACACAGAGACTTTGTATCTCTGGCTGGTCTAGAACCCACTATGTAGACCAAGCTGGCCTTGAAATGAGAGAGACCCATTGCCTCTGTGTCAGGAGTGCTTGGATTAAAGAAGTGTACTCCTGTCTCCAGCCTATTTCAGCCTGTGAGGGACTTCGCGCTGCATTCCTCCAAGGTTTGAGCCGGGACTCAAGACAAAGGTGCAGACAGACATTTCCCACTTCCTGAGCATCCTCCTGGGAAACAAACCATCTTCCCACCCCTGGCCCACATCACAACCACCTTATTTCAAACCAATCTTTTCCACATCCTTTGGGCAGACTGTTCCTTCTAGTTGTACCAAGTTCTACCTTCCCCAAGTCTAGACAAGTGAATTCTTATTGGCAACCAATACAAGGAGGACTTACAGCCCAGCACTCCATACCTCTTTCTAAGACATAGAGGAGGTAGGGAATGACGGAAAGCATCTCTTCCTCATTGGTCACAAAGCTCCTTGACAATGGAGATCACATGGTTACGTTTATCCCAAGGCTGCCTCCCTTGTGGCCTTCTCTAGCCTGAAGACATCTCCTCGGCCTAGGTTCGGCAGAGTATCCCAGAAAGGCATCTTTTACTCTATGTTGGTATCTTTTGAGGAAGCCTTGGGCCCTGGGTACGAACACATGCACATACCCTAGCAGTGCGGAGACTTCGGGTTTCAAGTGGGCTATCGGCAGCCGAGGTGTACAGGCTGAAGTGTGCTCAGGGACGTGAGCGTCAGACAAGCTAGTCTCTAGAAGACCTGCCTTTGTTTCTTAATCTGTTGTATTGGGATGCAGAGGCAGATGAATCTCTGAGTCTGAGATCAGTTTGGTCTACACAGGGAGTTCCAGGCCAGCTGGGGTGACATGGTGAGATCTTGTCTCTAAATAAATAAGAATCTATTTGTATAGGGCTGGAGAGATGGCTTGGTGGTTAAGACCACCAACTGCTTTTCCAAAGGTCCTGAGTTCAAATCCCAGTACCCACCTGGCGGCTTACAACCATCTGTAACGAGATCTGACGCCCTCTTCTGGAGTGTCTGAAAACAGCTACAGTATACTTACATATAATAAATAAATAAATCTTAAAAAAAAACCTATTTGTAGTCGGACCTCCCTTGTTGCTCTCTGACCCTCCTTGTCATTAACCCCAAGTCCTCAAGTTCACAGCTTGTTCTTCTAAGCCAAGTGTCTGCACCAAGACTCTCGCTTGACCACTGCCTCCCACAGTAGATTACATTCAAGGCAGCTGATCTGACCCATGTAGGAAGTTTGTTGAGGATGACGAAGGGACCCTAGTCTGGGAGGAGGGACAGGGGAATGAAGGGATCCAGGGACTTATCACAGTTCTTCAATTCTTTCATATCTAACAAGGACAGCAATCTCTGTTCTGTCAGCACGCACAGTACAGCTTAAATGGGCCTCACTGCTCTCCTGCTCATCCTGCCTCTGCCTCCCTCTCTGAAGTCGGCTGGGCAGCTTCTTCAGCTGGCGTTATCACTCCCTCTAACCGGTCTTGGCAGGCAATCTAATTCCTCCTGAAAAGGTCACCGCCATTTTAACTGCCTTTCAATCACATTAAGCAGGAGCTGCCCAGCTTGCGGCCCAGCCCGCCCGGCGGGCGATCAATGCACTGCACTGACACCAGCAGCCTGGCAGGGCCACACCCAACCCCCCAAGAGCTGGGCCTATTGGTCCTGGCCAGGGAGGGTAGGCTGACAGATGGCCAGCTTTTGCAGATGGGCTTCAGGGGCAGAGGCCGTCAGGCTCAGCCAGGGCCTCTCTTTGATAGCCCCTCCCACTGAGGAGGCTCCACTCTTGCCTCGTGGCCCCCGCTGATCTCGCTGTAAAACAGCCTTTCAAGTCAGCCTGTCTTTTGACTGCACTAAGCTGTTTAAGAGGCGGCAGCAGCTTCTATCAGGAAAGCTGGAGCAATTCTCTGCAGATAAAGGCCCCTACGGCCCCATTCCCTCTTCAAGTCTCATTCTCGCTCTCCAAATCGCTCAAAGAAAAGCCCTCTTTGAACTCTCCTCAGGAATGCTTGAAAGGAACAACCTCGCAGTGTAAACACACCCAGAAAAATGATACCTACCCGAGGCCTAAGAGCCTCTCACCCCATCTGCTGCTGCATCCCTATGCAGAAAGACTTTGCTTAAGCAGTAGGCCCTGTGCAGCCTGACCCATTCAGACACTCCAGGAGCCCAAGAGCCATCGGGTCCCATTCCGTGCCAGGAAACCTAAGCAGCCGCGGCTGCAGTTGGTGAGCATAGCTGCAGAGCTAATGTTAAAGCAGAGCTAATCAGAATAGCCTTCCAGGACTGACTCAGCAGGACTGCCTTCCACGCCTGCACACGCCCTGGCACCCACAGGTACGATTCCCATTCCCGGGCTCACGAGCACCGCCGTTCATGCCTGTAAGGCTTCAGACCTGCTAGAGCCCCAGGACAGAAATGGTCCATGCCATGACAACTAAGGCTGTCYGGCTGGGGCTGGGGAAGCCTGTTTAACCCTCCTGATTACACTGACTCATCTTCAGACTTGTGGGCGACATGCAAGAAGCTCAGAGGCTCGGTGACCATCCGTCCTGGATAGCACTGCAGAGACTTGATCTCAGCATGAGCCCAGGTGTCCTGGCTCTAAGGAGGCAAAGGCTCTCCTTCAAGCCTGCTGTGAGAGTCCCCGGGGACCACACAGTGGCCATCTCAAGGGTGTTGCCCAGAAAAACAGGAGGCAGACGGGATGCAGTCTGGCTCTCTTAATGGCCACAAGCTGCCGTGCCAGTTGTGCTTCTACAGAAAGAGGGAGAGCTCGAAGCCAGGCAGCAGGTACCTTTTTCTCTTGCCCATGGTGACGGAGCGTGACAAGCGGACACGGACCCTGGGCACCTAACCAATTCTTCTGTCTCATCTGGGGCCAACCCTTGTCTCAGGAGCTAGGAAGGGAGCAGAGACAAGTCGGGCCCTGCACACTCTTCTGCAGCGGTTGGGGAGAGCCCAGGGAGGCAGGCGCAGCTGAGCCCAGGCCCCTCTTCCTCAGGGCAGAGGGCGCCATGGGAGAAGAGATGGGATCAGAGCTAAAATTAGATTCACCAATGAAGCTCATGGGAGGTCAAATTTTGCCATAACTCACTCTCTCCTCTGTAACTGATTTCCCTGACATAGAGCTGGGGAGGAGGAGGAAAATCCAATGTGTTTGCCTAGAAGCCCTGAGGGCCCCTAGTGCTGGAGGTGTACAGCAGGTTGCTGGATTCTCATTTATCAGCCTTAAGAGGGATGGAGTGATAAATGCATAACCGTCCCTTTAATATTTTATGCAGGTGCTAACGCGGCTTGGCTGTCACCTTCAATGCATCACCCGAGGCCGAGAGCCCCCCTCGTCATTGCAGCCTCGCAATTCCATTTCCCCACCCAAATACATCCACTTTAATATGCACATCACAGGCAGGCAGCACGGTCACAAAGGACCCACGAGCAAGAGCTCCCACGTGGTGGAAATGATGACCAGCTACCAGAAGTGACCTGATGACTAGAGGGCCACTGCCCAAGTTGTCAGCTGCTGTATACCTCGGAAGCCACCTTCCAGGAGCGTGGTGGCCCGTATCCGCTTCTGCCCACACCACTCATACTCCTCAAAGCGGTTGCTGTTCTCATGCTCGGTGTCCACGGCGTCATCCTCAGCCATGCAGGAGCCTTCCCTCTGTGAAGGGCAGAGCAGGGTCATGCAGAGCCCAGGCATCCCACCTGCGCCCACAGCCTGAAGGAAGGCACAGCCCTAATCCCTGCTGCAGGGCGCCAAATGGGCTCCCTTGAAATACAATCAAAGACCTGGGCCTCTTCCCCCAAATTTTCCACGGGAGCCCAGACAGGGAATGAGTGGAAATGAAAGCAGAAGAGAGCAAAGAGCAGAGAAGCTGCTGAGAGCACAGGGAGAGCCCAGAGCCCAGAGATCAGGAGCAGTGAGCAGCAGGTGTCAGGGAAGGGAGGAAGGGAGGCGGGCGGTCACAGCCCCTCTACCTTAGCAAGGCAATGCTCCACATGCCTACTCATCTCCTGCTCCGATCCTGCCAGGGGGCGGTTGCACAAGGGACATACCTGCCCGTCATCTTGCTTCCTCCGTTTCATTTTCCCAATCCGAGCTGCACGGAGAAACAGAAAATAAAGCACAAAAATAAGCTGATGGTCACTCTGGCGCCACACTTCAGTGTCACAGGAGAGCTGACACATCCTGCCCCGCTGCCAGCCATTAGCCTTTGGTTCAGTGCCTGGTCCTCAGGGGCCCGGGTTTGCTCCTTGGTGGGCCAGAAGTGTCTACTCAAGAGCAGCTCACCCTTCCTAGCTGCAGTGCTCAGTGAGTCCAGCAGGCGGAGTTACTCCCTGTGGTCACGCAGGTCCCCAAAAGACCACTTAGGCTTTGGAAATACAACCCTAAAGAACATCTTCCAGGTTAGAATCCCAGGCTACTCTAAAKCTTGGATTGATCTATTTACTCACCCTTCAGACGCTTCCTTTGTTCCAGGGCCAAGTGCCCTGAAGTGTGGCACCTAGCATACCCCGTAAGATCATGACAAGAGCAGTATCTCTGATTTCTCTGCTGATCCCATTTTACAAGAAAAGAGACTGAGGCCCAGTTGTAAAAGTATAGAGTCTGGATTAGACTCTGGGCAGGCAGGCCAGAAGGGCCAGGGTACCTGGAGAGGGCAGGCCTTATAGYGCTTACCCGAACCTGTCCCATCACCTCTAATCAGTACAGAGGGCTGGCAGGCCCCGGAGGCAGAGGCCTGCCTGCCTGCCATGCTGTCCCAAAGGGGGCTTAGTTCCAAAGAACACTGCAAGCCCACAGCACCGCTAATTAATGCTGAGATGCAATCATTTCTAATTAGCTCACTAATCCTTCTCTGCAGCCCTCCTGTCATTGAAGCAGGAAGGGGTCAGAGCAGATTCTTTCCCTTTTGCCACTCCCAGAATGCAACAGCAGGATAAGTGATGGCCACTTTGAGGCCAGACTCGTGGTGGAAAGGTTAGGGAGCTTGTCAAGGACGGGGAGGTTTCCTACTGAGGGGCCAGGAAGAACTTTCTTAGGTATGCTGACCTTGAGGGGTCAGGGGAGGGAACCACAGGTGAGCGTCTGCATGCTAAAGGTTGGAGGGTTTCCCGGGTGGTGGTCTAAGAGCCAGTACCTCATAGAGAGGCTCCTTACATCTACATCTTGAAGCAAAGGTTGCCTTCCTCCATCTTAACAGATGAGGAGACCTTATGAAGGAACGTGCTTAAGTACACCACCAGTATCAACGGCGAGACAGAAACCAGGCCTGGCCCTACGGCCTAGGGTGCGCCCTGTACCAAGGCTTTCCCACCTCAGCCTCACTGGTGAGACTGATTCCACGAGTCTGCTCCAGCTAGGGCTCCAGCTTTTTGCCTGTTGAGGATCTGAGGAAGGGAGTTTCTCTAAGGGCAGAACAGCAGCCCTAGAAAGAGCCAAACCAAAGGGAAACTTACCAGGCCACGGGAACTGCACATGAACTTTTAGAACCTAGGTGTGGATTCTAACTCATTAGCTCCAATTCCCTGTGTTTCCACTATAGAGATGGGACTATATTCTGGGCCCTTTGTTAATATAGATGCAGATCCCTGCTTTGAATTTCAGACTTATGCAGGCTTGACACTGCAGAGCTGGGGACAAAAAGCACGCAAGACATCAGAAAGGCATTGGGCGAAGGCTCCAAGAAGTTTTTGGAAATGCCAACAAAGGTCTCTTACAGTCTTATCCTGTCTGAAGGTACCTCTTTGGATAAGAGGCTGACTTTGTAAAACTTAGTAACTGAATCAGGGCTTGGTGGCTCAAAGCCTGTGATCCTACAACTTGGGAGGCTGAGACTGAAAGATTGCTATAAGTTCCACGCTAGCCTGGGCTACATGGCAGGGGGTGTGGGTGTGGGTGTGGTGAGGGGGGTGTCATCTCAAAACAGCAAAAAAAAAAAAAAACAAAAAAAAACAAAAAAAAAAACCAAAAAATGATTTTATCACTGAATGACGAAATGACTGAGCACAGTACTGCCTGGGACACCTAGTCAGCAGAGGAATCCTTGCAGTGCCAGACAGCTATCCCAATGGGCCGGGTTTCCCGTGGAAATTCCTAGGCCAGCAAGGCAGGCGGCTCTACCCTTGCCATCCCTGTGAACCCTAAACAAGCTCCCCTTAATGTGGTAGGGACTTTAGTTCAGTCCCTAAAGCTGTCTCTACGAGTCAAAGCATTTGACATGGCTGCAGCAGAAAAGGTTTTAGGGATAATCAAACTTTAATCGTGCCTCAGCTACACTGATAAGAAACAAATGATCTTCAACTACCAGAGCCTCAGCTTCCTTATTTATAAAACGTGTAGTATTTTCCTCTCCTCTGTGCTGAGACTGTTTCTACAATGAGTACTCTCCTCTTTTTCATACTGGGCTAAGCCTGGGTGGCAATCAAATGGTAAGGGCTGAGGATCTTAAACATCCACGCTCTTACTCACCAGCTGGCCCAGAGACCCTAAGCCCTTTACAGCGAACCCCAACTTACACCACACCTCAGTCAGCACAAAAAACTGGACCATTCAATTGTGTTCAGCAAACAGGAATGCTCCGGAGGTTTGAATCCAAAAGGGAGACCGCCAGGTAGTGCATACGCGGCCTGCTTTCAGAAAAGGCCTCTAAGAGCTGTCGAGCCCACGCTGATCACCTTTGTGAAATGTGGGCCGACTGATAACTCAAAGAGCCCTGGGATGAGTTAGTTCTGTTGCCGTGGGAACTCCAGATCTCATTGCATTGTCAAGTCTCAGCAGAGAGGCTGCATTCACACTACTGGGCACTGATTAAAAACTAGAAGAAAAACATTCTCAGCGCCCTGCCGACTTGTATAGTGAGGTCCCAGCAGTCTGCAAATTCAAAGCTGAGCTCCCGAGTGAAATTGTGTAGCTTGTTCCTCATTCTCCGACACTTATTGTCCCCCAGGGTTCTTTCGGACCTTTAGAGAGGCTTGGGTACGAGCTGAGTACCGTAACCCTCCATTAGACAGACGGGGAAACTGAGGGCGGCAGCCTTGGTTTGCACTCTCAGACGCTGTGACTGCCAAGAAGTCAGTTGGCCCGATGTTGAAGAGACCCAGGCAAGCCAGGAGCTGCGGGCAGTGAAGGAGGGAGGAGGCCGGGGGTGGGGCGGAGGGAGGGGCCGGACCGGACTCACCATTCAGTCGGGTTTGCCGGTTGGCTCGCACTCGCAGGAAGGTCTGGGAGAAAATCCCCGGCAGATGCAAAAATAGAGAACAGAGCGTCAGACGCGGCCTGGAGTCCCGGTCCCTACCCTAGTCCCCGACCCTCATCCAGGCCCGCCCCGCCCCAAACAGCCCGTAAACAAACCTACTTCCTCCCTCCCGCCGGCCCCCCTGCTCCGCCGGCCGCTCCGGGCCCTCGGCATAGCCGCCCGGGCTGCTCTAACGGGAGCCTGCGGCCGCCGCACGGTGCCGCCCCAGCCCCAGCCTCCGGCGCTCTGGGCTCCGCAGCAGCCGGGCCGGCAAGGGCGGCGATGCGGGCGGATTCCCCCCGGCTGCCCGGCGGCGGCGGCACCTCAGCTCCCAGCAGCGGTGGCGGCCATGTTGGCCCTGATCACGTGATCCGTCGCCGTAACGCGCTGGAGGTGAAAGTTCACGGGATGGGGGTGGGGGGCCGGGGCTGGGCAGACCCGGGTAGGAAATTGCGGCTTGCACCGGGGTTAACTACCTGCTGGGGCCGCCCCCTCCGGCCCCTCCCACAGCCCCCAAGGCCTCTCCGCTCCAGCCTGGGCCGCCCATTGGTGCCTCCCACCACACCACGTTCCATCGGCCCCTGAGATCGGCCCGGGCTCCTGCTTTCCGCGCGCGGGCCCAGGACAGCACCTCCAAAGGGGTGCTTTTCCAGGGAGGAAGCATAGCAATTCCCGGTCATCTGCGGAGCCTATGTCCCGCCAATTGCCAACGGGAAGATTTCCTCACGCCTCTAGCCCAGCGCAGGATCCCCTACATTTCATCGCCTGCAGGCCTTTCCTGGAATTCCCATAAGCATCACGTGCGCATTAGGCTAACAGCCATCCAGACTAGGCGCCTTTCTTCTGGCTTCTCAGTATTACCTGTTGAATCGTGCTCTAGCTGTTACCTTTGATACACCTTAACAGCATTCATCCCTCGCACTGAATCTTCGGGATCTTGGGAATCCACCTTTAGATAGTCAAATTTTCTTTTCTGCTCCTCAGGTCTGTCTTCCTACACAACCTGAAGCTTTGCCTCCTGTCAGATTAAATCTACCTCTACCCTCCTTTTCGCTTACATAATTTGGGTTGGTGGGCTGACCACTCCAGGGCTGGAGTTGGTAAAACTCCTTTGGGCAAACTCATTAGAGCCCAGAACGCCTCCCAGCTATAGGAAGACACCCCTTAGGACTTCTTCAGTGACTACCTTATTTCCAAACGTTTAGTTTATATTAGCTCTCAATCGCGGGTGTTTCGCTGCTCATTTCTTGACCACCAGTGTCCCTTCCTAAAACCTAAACCTAAAACCTTCATTCCACATCTTTTGTGCAAAATTAACGAGTTTCTTTTTCTTTAAATCTTTCAAAGATTTGCCACAGAGAAAATCTGCAACCTGACCCTCCTGCTCTGCCCTGCCCTGCCCTGACTGCCTCTCTGGGCCTCACCTACCCCCAAGCCCCGCCCCCCAGCCAAGTAAAGCTACCTGTAGATCTGTGAACACTGTGCTCGGGTTCAGATATCTCTGTGCTCGCTGTTGTGCATCCATCAGGACTCTCGGGAAAGGCTCCATTTTTTCTACCCCATTTGTTGTCTCTGAGTTTTCTCAGAAAGTTCTTTAACTTTCTTTTGATCCTGTGTTTTCACTATTTAATGTTTCTTTTCTTGGAAGGCAGCTCATCTCTGTCTAGCCACCAAACATAGGTTTAGCATGACGGAGATATTAGTAGGATAGCAGGCGTGAGGCGAGCCCTGGGCCAGCGAAGAGCTGGGAGTGGTCAGAGCTGGAGTACAGAATATCTCTTAAAGGCCAATGTGTTAAAGGCTTGATCTCTGGCTTAGTTCTCTTGGGAGGTGGTGGAACCTGGAAGAGGTAGAGCCTAGTGAGAAGTCTTCTGTGCCATCACAGACCCAAAGAACAAGGTCATCCAGAAGCCAAAATAAACTCTTCACTTCAGGGATTTGTTACAGTAATGGAAATGTGGACTAACACAGGAACAGTCTAACATATGGGACATACAGTTCAAATTTTAACTGGTTTTTCACATGTTATATGATTAGGAAACTCTGGAGACCATGAATTCTAGCTTATAAAGTTGTCATGATGGTAAAGTAGCATCATAGTTGAAGTGGGTTAGACAGTCAGCAGGGGTTAAATGAATAGGGATCCAGACCAGAAAGCAACACCCTCTGCCTAATTCAGTGATTTGGGTTTTTATTTTGTTTTGTTTTGTTTTTTGTTTTTTGTTTTCGAAGTGTTAGAGACTGAACCAAAATGGGGCCTTGAACATGCTAAGCAAATGCTCTACAAATGCTCTACAAATGCTCTACTACTGAACTCCACAGTCGTGACCTTTCATTATTCTACTTTGAAACAGGGCCTAACTATGTTGAACCTTGAACCTGAACTCAACCTGGCTTCAGCATGCCATTGGTCCCATCTCAGCCTCCTGGGTACTTGACAATGCCCAGCTGTCAGTGATCTTTAAAGTCTAGCATATTGGCCTGGCACGGCAGAAAAGAACAGGAGATACCCAGCCAGTGTCCAGTTTCACATCCTGCCAATTTCACTTTCCAGAAACATCCAAGGGAGTGGCTAGCTCTAGTTCTAGGCGCATGCTCCTTTTCAATGAAACTGAACTTTAAACAGGTCCCTCAATACACCATCCCATATGCTCTTAACACACAGTATGGCCTTTATCTAGAAGATCTTTTCTTTCTTGTTCTCCAGAGGGAACTTCTACTCCTTTTCTGAAACCAGGTCGGTCATTATCCTCTCCGTGGGACTTGTGTGATTTTCCTTTCACAGTCCTTGGAAACTTACATCTTCCCTTTCATCACATTTAAACTCAGCCATAACGAAGGCAAGCGCACTGGTCTGGGCAGGAGGAGAACCAGATACACATTTGAGCAAAGGAAGGCTAAGACAAGCCCTTTGCTTTGGAGGAACTCCAAGTGTAGTTAAGAGCCTGACTCACTGTGAGACACTCACTGTGGCCCTGTTCTCTGTGGGTTGCTTCAGAGCAGCATTTCCTCATGCCCCTATGGAAAGGCTGACTTTGGGCCTGGCTTTGCCCAGTAGATACTGATGGAATCGATGCTGTGTAACTTCCAGATTCTAGTTTCAAGAAGCTTGCAGCTTCAGCCACTGTTTTAGTAAGCCGCTTCTAGCATCTGCTAAGACTAGGGGGTGAGAGGTAGCTCAGGCAGAGTGGTTGCCTATTACGCAGGAGATTCAAATCCCATTGTCCTCCTGTCTCAAAGAAAGAGAAGGAGGGGAAGGGGGGATGTAATGTGGACAGGACAGGAACCAGGGGCAGTAGAACTGTGAACACGTGGTGAGGCCAGTTCTGAATAAGCAGCAAAATCGAGGGAATGGCTAGGCAGCCAGGCCTCTACGCCCTCTCACAGACACACCTGCGCATCCATCACTGCTGCATTATTTACAGTAACAAAGAAATGGAATCAGCCTAGATATCCATCAACAAGAATGGATAATGAGGGGGGCTGGAGAGACAGCTCAGCACTTAAAAGGAATCGTTTTTGCAGAGGATCCACGTTCAGTTCCCAGCACCCACATGGTGGCTCACAGCCGTCTGTAACTCCCGCTCCAGAGCATCTGACTCCCTGTTCTGACCTCTCAGGACACCAGGTAGTCAYATGGTGCAATACATATATAAAGGCAAAAATACTCATATGCATAACGGTAAATCTAAAAAAAATTTAAAGAATAGAAAATGAAAATGTACTATATACACATCTGAAGTGTGTGTGTGTAGGTGTAGGTCAAAGATCAATGATGACTGTTTCTTCTAGCTCTCCACTTTATTTTTTGAAATGGTCTCTCAAGAACCTGAAAGTTTATCTCTGGTAGCTGGCTAATAAGCAAGACCTCGGGATCCTCCTGCTTCTGCCCCCAAGCCCTGGGACTGACTATAGGCACGGGCATGCGCTGTCTGGCTTTTTATGACGGTGCTGGGAATGTAAGCTCAGGTCCTCATGTTTACAGAGTAAACTCTTTATTCAGTCAGCCATCTCTCTAGCCCTAAACAGTGGAATTTTATTCAGCTTGTAAAGAAAAATGAAATGGCGGCTGGAGAGATGGCTCAGCGGTTAAGAGCACTGACTGCTCTTCTGAAGGTCCTGAGTTCAAATCCCAGCAACCACATGGTGGCTCACAACTATCTGTAATGAGATCTGATGCCCTCTTCTGGGTGTCTGAAGTCAGCTATAGTATACTTACATATACTAAATAAATAAATAAACCTTAAAAAAAAAAGAACTTAAAAAAAAGAAAAATGAAATAATGAAATTTGCAGGCAAATGGGTGGATCTGGAAGATATTATATTAATGTATTAATGTATATATAGTACATTAGTGTATTAATGTATATATAGTACATTTTAATTTTCTATTCTTTACAGATTTTTTAGATTTACTTATCTTTATGTATATGAGTGTTTTTGCCTTTATATATGCATGTGCACCACATGAATACCTGGTGTACTCAGAGGTCAGAACAGGGAACCCGATCCCCTGGAGCGGGAGTTACAGAAAGGAGGCTGTGGGGCATGGGGCACGGGGCACAAGGTCGTGTCTGGAGACTGTGGAGAAGACAGGAGGAAAATCAACAAAACAAGTGTCATGGGAAATGCCACCCCAAACAAAATAATATATATAATAATTTAAAAAAATTGAGAGAGAAAAAAAGGAAATATTAATTTGTGCTAAGTTAACAAATGTGGGGATAGGATATTGTATATTAATATATAGTGGACACATATCTGAGCAGGTGATCACAATAGCTGTGTGGAAACATGGGACACAAAGGGTCAAGAGAAGAGCTGATAATCTAGGAAGACTTCTCGGAGGAGACACCATTTCAGTAGGATGTTGAAGGACAAATGGAAATTAGTAGGGTACAAGATTCCTGTCAAAACCGGTTTGTCTAAAGAGAGGGAAGAGGGCATGCTCAGGGTGTGGGGGTTTTAGTTCAGTGGGACAAGGACAAGGCATTGTGGAGGGAGCCTCATGAATGGATTACAAATTGGATCCAAATCAAAGAATGCCTGGTGTCATACATTGGAGGAGCTTGGTCTTTGGCTTATAAATTGCTTAATCTGATTTGCCATTCAAGAAGGCACTTGGAAATCCCTGAGTTTGAGAAGCCAAGGCAAAAGGATTGCGTTGAGTGTGAGGCCGGCTTGAGCTATTCTGAGACTCTGTGTCCCAGGGGCTGACCAGCTTTCTCTATCCATGGTTCATGGGGCTGGGGGATGCTCAGCAGAGAGCACTACAGAGGTCCCAAGAGTGTTCCTGGCACCACGTCTGACGTTTCACCGGCCCTGTCACTCCATCTCCAGAGATTCTACATCCTCCATGGGCACGTGTACACACACACACACACACACACACACACACACACACACACACACAGTCACCTTGCACAATTTAACAAACCAGCACCCAGGGATGCGTGCATTTTCCCCCAGCCCTGGCATTCCGGGATGTGCATTTTATTTTTTTACATTTTTTCATTATTATTCCTTTTTATGTGTATTGGTGTTTTACATATATGTGGTATGTATAAATATATGTATGCATGTGCACCATACGTGTGTGAAGCCCACAGAGGCCAGAGGAGGATGTTGAATCCATTGGAAGCCGGGGTCCTCTGGAAGAGCAGTCAGTGCTCTTACCCGCTGAGCCATGGCTCCGGCCCCCTTGGGCTGTGCATTTTAACCCCATACTGAGGAGATGCCCATGGGGGATAGGGTCTAGCTTACTCTGAGACCTAGAATATTTTGTTTTCTTTTTCTGAAGGGTGCTGGATAGATCGACCCTAAGCAAGTGCTCCGTCAGTGAGTCACATTTCCAGCCTCCAGCTGTGATTGGCACTCCATTCCGGAAGCCTGGCAGGCAGGGAGGGAAGGGTTTCTGAGAAGAGCCGTTCTTTAGTTCCAGCCAAAGTTGCCTGATGTCAACAGGGATTCTGGCTGTCTACTCAGGTCATCAGTTCCTGCTGTTCTGCCTTTCCACATCAGGTCAGGTGCTTTTCAGTCTGGGACTACCTGGGAAGCCCCGGTGCCACTTAAACTAATGGTCCTTGGAGCAGGCTCTTGTTTTCTGCCATCTGAACTGGTTCTCAAAAGCAGGGCTCTCTTTCCCAGGCCAAGGCTCCTGGAGGAAGGTCCCTCTCCTTCCTACTCGGACAGCCGCGCAGTTACTCTGGTTCCCTTCCTGCTCTGATCTTCTAGGCCAGCATGTTTATTTGTTTCCTGTTTGACTAAGATACCCAAAGGCAATACCCGCCTGCTCCTCTCTCTGGGCCTGCTCTCAAGCTTCGGCAGGAGTGAGTGCTGATTTTGGCTCCAGGGATCTGGCTTTTGAGGACAGACATCTTCAGTGATCCTGGCCTACACTTCCAGGCCCCTCGTAAGACAACTTTGAGGGTTGCTACTCTGCAATAAATAGGATGCTTCCTTCAAAGGTTCTCAGAACCAGCAGATCCCCAAAGAACCTGGCATCTCACTCTAAAATCCATCCACTTAATACGGCCTTGCGACTGTGCTTTCTAGGATAACTGGGGGGCACCAGACACAGCATCAAACACAGCTCCAGCCTCTTCTGGAGGAGTTAGCATTGCAAACAGGCCTGATCTCTCACGGCTTACTTCCACCTCCGGCCACATCGTCCTCACCTGGTATCTGTCTGAGTGGTGCAGGTCCTCGGTGGCAGAAGAGTGTGGGGAAGCTGTCGGAGAGTCTCCTTCCCTCTTGATGGAAGCAGACAACAGGAGGGACTGGAAGAAGAAAAGAACACATGGCCCCGACCAGGTGAGAGCTGCATTCTGTGCCCAGGGCTCCCGGTCCCCAGGCGGCCCAGGGACAGAGGACTCCTCTAAAAACCTGAAGTGACATGGTCAGGCACAGAAATTCGGTTGTCAGAGAGGATGGGTGGACTTAGGTCTAGGTATGGCCTCTTGATTATTTATTTTGTGACAGTATCTCACTCTTAGCCCAGGCTGGCCTGGAATCCCCAGGGATCCTCCTATCACAGCCTCCTACATGCCGAGGCCACAGGCATGCACTGCAGCCCCTGGCGAGACCCTTGCTTCTGCTAAGCTCTCCCTCGGCAAGGAGGGAATGTGAACCCACTCTCAGTAGACTGAACTAGATGTGCTTTGTTCTTCCTTCAAGGGCAGATCTGATACTCTGGGATCCACACGAAGTATTGGGATAAAGCTACACATCTACCACCTTGCCTGCCCCTAATATAGGCTGATGGCAGCCCCACTATGGAGACAGTAGATTAAATAGTATGTATGAGTTTCCAGCGTGTAGCTGGGGATGTGCGCTGGGTCCATTTAGGCCTGCGCTGTGGTGATGACCCTGGCAAAAACCTCCAGCAAAACTAATCCCCCTCCATCAATCCCGGATGGCCTCTTCTACATACGCCTGCAGTTTAGATTAATAAAGTGTCTACTTTAAATTGTGTGTGAGCACYACAATTCTAAACACCCCATGGCATGTTCAGCCCAAGAGCCAGCTCTTGGCAAGGCCTGTTCAGCTGCAAAATAGGGGGCTCAGAGGCCTAAAAACAACACCCCCCCCTCAGCTTGCACAGCGCTGAGCCAGAAGCACACAATTCTCTCGAAGGCCTCCCCAGCCTGGAGAACCATGCCAAATGGCCAGTGACAGCCCAAAGAAAGCAATTTGGGGAAGATGGAGAGGCCATTTATCCTTCATCTCTGACTGAACCTCAGGATGTGACCCGCATGCGGTGGCCGTGCTGTTCATCCTCCGGCAAGGACCGGAAGTGAGGGGGTCCGGTTCCCCAGCTGCTGATGTACCAGGGTGCCCTGACACATCCGCGGCCCAGGAGCTGGAGGAGAGAAGTGGCTGCAGAGGGCCTGTGGGGCGGGGGACTGGCTTCAAATGGGACTTCTTCACCAACCTGAGCCTCGTGGGAGGCCTGCTGGGTGACAGCCCTAGCCAGAAAGATGTCAGGCAGTGTTCTCCTCCAGTCCCAAGGAAGATGTTGAGAAAAGAGAACAGCGTGCCACAGCGTGCGGGCCCCCCAACAGTGACAAAGCTTCGCTGTCTCTCTCTGTCTCTCTTTAGATTAGAAGCCCTGAGAGGCCTCAGAATTACACCTGGGGCAAGCGGAATAAA
This sequence comes from Apodemus speciosus, assembly GCA_002335545.1. Taxonomy (NCBI): domain Eukaryota; kingdom Metazoa; phylum Chordata; class Mammalia; order Rodentia; family Muridae; genus Apodemus; species Apodemus speciosus. The sequence goes on from BDUI01007653.1 coordinate 51,890, forward strand.
AAAAGGTCACTGGCGCTTTTTAAACATGGACCAAAAAGCAGTAAAATGTGTTTTGAAAAAAAAAAAATCCTGGCATTAAATCATGACTTTTTGCCTGGCTCTTCGCCTCATTAAAAGTGGCCTTTTGGAAGGTAAAATTATCATTGTAAGCGATAAGATCTTTAAGAAAATAATTCACGGCTTCTTCACCCTTTAATATGATAGCCGCCACCGGCTAATTTTTTTCTTAATGGCAACGAGGCCATCAATCTTGTCTAAGGGCCCCTCGCCCTCTCCTCCTCCCCCACCTCCTCCCTCCCTCCCTGCCTGTCCTCTCTGTCTCTCTATTCGCTTCAACCTTCTGCTTCCTACCTCTTTCTCACATGACCTGCTTCCCTAAAGCTGAGGTCAAGGCCAAGGGGAAGGCAGAGAGAGTTCAGCTTTGGGGCGTGTGTCGTGTGAGCAATGGTCCTTTCTTCTGCCCGTGTGGGAGGCCGTGTGGGAGGCTGCAGAGATGTGTCCGTGCTTAAGACTTAAGGAGGCTGTACGCTCTGACCCACGGCTCATGCCCACAAGAGGCAGGTACGGATGACGAGTCTGCCTGCCCTGCAGGGCTGGTCCTCAGAACACAAGCTCTTCTGGTTCCCAGTGTCTCAGTCCAGCCACTCCTCCTCAGGTAGAGGCCGCACTAGAAGCCTGGTCGTAACTGTCATTACCTCCCCGTTACACACTGTAGTCTGRGCCAAGCCAGGCCTGTGTGGCTGCCTGCCCCCTCCGGTCCACAGCTGCCTGACTCCCCCATCCCTTTCTCTTCCAGGCTCTGGACAGGGTCTGCAAAACCCCAGCCTGGCCTGGGTTCTCTGTTCCTCCGTTAGAAGTTAGCTGTGACTTTGCAAGTTTTCAATGAGCATGAATAGTTAGCCTTCTCCCCCGTTAAAGGTCCAAGGAACAGCTGGCCAAAGTCATGAACGTGATACTTGTCACTGGCTTCTTTCCCAAAATTACCCTCTCAAAGGCCACTGGTCACTTCAGGCCTTTCAAATATATAGACCTCTTCACACCCCTTTTCCTACTGGACTGCTGGTGGCCCAGACATTCTGAAACTGTTTTTCCTCAGGGAACTGGATGCTCTCCTATGACCCTCCCCCACCTCCCTCACTTTATTGCGATCAAAAATACAGGGGTTCCTGAGGGGGTCCTGGCATCTGCTCTCATCTCCCCACAACACCCGCTCACTGACTAACTCTGTCCCCAAGGTTCAACACCCAACTCTCAGTCACCATGACACACACCAGGGAGTAGTGTGAGGACTTCAGAGAAAGGGGGCAGCCTCACGCAGAGGGAGGAGGCCAGGAATTCAGTGAGCACCTCTTCCGCTCCGTGTGCTCCTTGTGGGAAGACATGTCATGGGTTATGAGGAGATACTTGCTCTTCCTCTTCCTCCATCTGATCCACTCAAGTTTCCTTCACAGATGGACCCAACATCTCCTCTGGCTCTATAAAGTGTGTGTGTGTGTGTGTGTGTGTGTGTGTGTGTGTGTGTGTGCGCGCGCATGTGCGCGCACGCAAAAAGAGACAAGAGAGACAGAGAGAGAGGGATAGAGACAGAGACAGAAACAGAGGGAAGGACAGAAACAGAAAGAGTCAGAAAGAGAAACAGGGAGAGACAGAAACAGAGAGAGGAAGATTCAGAGAGAGAGAAACAGACAAACAGAGAGAGAGAGAGAGAGAGAGAGAGAGAGAGAGAGAGAGAGAGAGAGAGAGAGCTGGCTTCTTTCTGTCTGCCCTGAGTTCCCACACTTTCTCTCCCTCTTCACAGCCCACCCTCCTCTCTTGAGTCTCCCCAGCTTGAGTGTCTGAGCTGCCACACCCCAGGCCACTTCTGACTCTCACCGCTCTCCTAGCTAGAAAAAGAGAAAGTCAGAAAATCTTTCCACAGATGGATGCTGCACCTCCAGCCACAGCCCGGCACACCAAGCAGTCCTAGGTATTAGGCTGCCGTCCACAGCCAGGAGGCAGTGGGATCCGTGGGGAGCCTTTTTCTCAGGGCGAGCCTCACCCTGGTCGGCCTAGGTTGGGATGGGCAAGAGGGAAAGCATAATCGGCTACCTACCTTGGGGGTGCCCGGAGCCATAGCATCCTTCAGAAGGGAAGTTTTGCTGCCAAGAAAGAAAGAGAACAGGGTGACCATTCCACCTGTGCCCAGGTCTTGTGAACGAGGGTAGACTAGAAGCTAAGCCCAAGAGAAGGCATTTGCAAGCATGGCATAGTCTAGCCAGTTCAGTCTCGTTCTGCCCAGTACACACAACCCAGTGGCTTAGGACCTAGCTCAGCTTCCACCAGGTGCCAAGGACCCCTCCCCTGGGAGGGGACACAGGCGCCAGGCAGAGCATGGGAAGAAAGTGGCTTTACCTAGAATCAGTCCTGAAGATTCTCTCTGTCCTGGGGGCTCCCTCCTCAGCACTCCCTGTTTTTAGCCTGCTCTTAGTTCCTACGGGATTGGGGTGACGGGGCTGACATGACTCTTGTCAATTCTTCCTCCAACACGCTGCAAACTGTGTTAGGCTGGGAATGATCTCCCCCTGATTCAATTTGTCAGCCCCAGGCCCTCCGGCATCGGTGGCAGGCAGGGGGGAGCTGGGCCCTGAAATATGGTGGGCAGTTCAGAGCAGGCGGGGGCTGGGGTGGGAGGTGATGGATGGGTTGTGGGGGAGGCAAGGACTGTGTTTAATAACAAAATTGGTATGCAAGGCCACATCCCACGCTAAGCATGAGTGATCCAGAGCCACAGAGTATTACAAATCCCGCTAAACAGATGCTGACAATGGAACAAGACGTATCAAATCAGATCCACTTCAGAAACATTAATATCCCTGTTCCTGCCCTCTCCTGCCTGCTGCCTCCACTATAACTGCTGCATCTGTGCTCACACACTGGCTCGTGTGCATCCATGGACGCGCATGCACACACACAAGTACGTGCATGCAGTAGGGTTGTTGATAAGTGCACAGAGGCAGACAGCCCGTTTTCATAGGCTCTCCGCACAGACACACATACAAAGCACACATGTAGATGACATCCATGGACAAATAGCCAGAAAGCAAGAAAGGACACAGATACATTGCAAATAGGATATACGTGGCAGACACGGACTTAGCGAGCATATGCACAAGGAATATCTATCTGCATGTGTGCTCAGGCGCCCATTAGACCAAACAGAAGCAAAAGCCAAAGTAGACATGGCTAAAGTAGTGACTGTCAGTGGACTAAGGGATGTGTGCACACCTAGGGGACACTTGGCAACGTCTGAATTACATATATATATATGTACATATGTAGTACATACTTACACACCTAACATACGCTAGACAAATGTTTCACCACTAAGCTACCTTCTAAGCCCCTTGAGATAGTTTTGATTGATTTCTGATGGTTCAAACTGGGTGTGGAAAGGGGGTTGCTACTGGCATCTAGTGGGTGGACGGTGCTTAACAACCTATCCTATCCCAGACAGCCCCCCTCACAGAGAATTATCGGACCCAAAATGTCAATACCGCCGAGGTTAAGAAGCCCTGGTCTCAAGGCACATATACAGACAGACTATCATTCTACCAACGGGCACATAGATGCAGGCAGTCACACCCAGAGACTCAGACATGCATACAGATGCACAGGGCCACAGGGTCACTCCCAGAGACATGGCCATAAAGACAAATCCACAACAGCCATGCAGACTGGATGAAGAACTGCTCATGTACAAAAGTCCACATGGACACATGCAGAGATAGAGAGACTCCTCTAGAGCACTGCCACACCCAGACACATGCACACCTACAGATGCATATGCACACCTACAGATGCACATGCATACTCCAGACAGATGCACACTCACACCTACAGCTGCACTCACACCTACAGATGCAGACTTAAAGGATCACATGCACGCGGCACTGCAAAAGCCACCGGTCTCCACAACATAAGGCCATGTCTGAGAATCAGAACAGAGCCACCAGTCTGTCCACACAGCAGGAACAGCACAGACTAGAAAGGACTGCCAGTGTGTTCACCAGCAGTCTATGCCTGCCTCTGATGTAGGCCCTGGGCATACGGAGGGGGAAGCTGAGCTGCCCTTGAGGAGTAGCTGGTTCGTTAGTTCATAACTTTTATCATTTCTTAACTTCTTCATTCACGCAGTGCACACATGTGAGCATCACCATTCTGCCTACCAAGTGTCTGCTATCCACGCTGGTGCCATACTCGACCCTGGGCTGGGATACGGCTATTATCTATTGGGGCTGAATTAGGTGAGATCCAAAACTGAAGTAGTGAAGGGTTTATTGTGTACCCATGACATACGACAGAGACAGAGGCCTCGTGAATGTAATTTCACCCAATACTTTACAAAGTTGACAGACAAGACCAAGTGGCACCTGCAGGGTCACACAATCCAGAGAGGGTTTGGAAGTGCAGGGTTGGTGGTTTAATGCTCCCTCTCTGAAGTTATGTAGGACTCAGTCTCTAATGCAGAACGGTGAACCTTTTCTTGCTTGCTGTGCAGCTTTGGGCAGGGGTATGCTGATCCTGGGCTCATCTCCTTTGCCGGTAAGTAGGGAGGGGTCATTTGGGGTCAGCATGTCCAGCCTGTGCTCTGCAAGCCCATTTTTGCATCTTCTTAGCAAAGCTCTTCCCTTTGCTTACACAGGGCCAGCTCAGCCTCAGCCTCCTGCCCTGGCTCTGAGCAACACCCTCTCCTTCCCTTTCTTCTACAGACCCCTTCCACAGCAAGTTTTCTTGGTTTTCCGGAGCCCGAGAACCTGGTGCATGGCTTGCCTTGGAGGAGAGAGGTCTAGGTCCTGGGCTGTATGCAGCCCAGTTGCCGCCCAGCCCATCAGCTCTCCCTCCCATCCCTCCGTTTCCACAGCCCGCCCCCAACAATTTCCTTCCCTGCTCAGTCACTCCCTGCCTACTGATCCATGGGTTTTAAATTATAACTGGGACCCAGGAAACGCGTTCCTAAGTACAATATTCATGGGCTGGGCTGACACTTTTAATTAAGGTGATTTACACTGAATTATCTTTGGAAATAAAGAAATGGTGCACTGCCCGGGAATAAACCATCATCACCAGCCGCCTTTGTAAGTTACACTTCGTTTTAATCTATTTGGGGAATTGTTTATCTAGTTCATTACCCAACCAAACACCGAGGCCGGCCTTAAATAAGGCTTAAGTAGGGGTGGGGGCACTGCCATCTCTACACCCCGCCTCTCCTTAGGAGCTACCCAGTCTCCCTTTAGATTTTTTCCCAGCCCCTTTGAAGCACTTCCCAGAGGAGGCTATTTCCCAGCCCAGAGGCCGGCCTTCACAGAGGAGATCTGAGCTCAGGTCCTCCCAGCTAAGCCTGTGAATGTTCCATGCCCAGGGCTGTTTCTTCTTAATGGGTGGAAACTCCTGTCTAGGGGCCACAAAGGTGTCTCAGAGCCCTGCCATCTTGAGCCCCCATATACGTTCTTGTCTGTCTCTCTACACACACACATGTAGCCCCTAGCCCGACGCCATCTCAGGGGTATCTTGGCCTCAGCTCACCCAGAGTCCTACCTGTTGCTTCCTCTGCCCGCAGACATTACCTCTAACACAGTCCCAACCATCCAAATCAGAATGTTCTCTCCTAGTAGGCACCCTAGGCGAGTCCTCTGGCTTCTCCTTGGCCACAATCCTCTCTTCTCCATCCCCCACTTTCAGCTGCTGTCCTAGGGCGGCCTCAGCGATGGTCCCCTGGATTCTTGATTTGCCTCCATTTCTGCCCGCAGCCCGCTCTTCACAGTGGCACGATGTCTCACTGACATGTGGGCCATACTCTTGCATGGGAGGCCCTTCTGACTCTGTGTTTGACCCAGTGTTACGCTCTGTTCTAAGTAGCTAAGCCTGTGGGTCTAAGGGAGACCCTGTTAAAGTTCTAGGTTGGGAGAGACAGAATGGGGTGAGGCGAAGGAGGGGGTGGGAGTAACTTGGAAAGGGTAGTGTTGAGCTGCTGAAAACTTTGCTTTTCCTGTGGGGACTTGGCTGCTCAGCCCTAGGAATGTTCACCTCTGGGAAGGAGGGTTCTTTCAGAGAGAGAGTGTGTGTGTGTGTGTGTGTGAGCACTGAGCTGTGTGGGAATGGAGAGTTTGTGCATTGCATACATGTGTGTCAAGCCTGTGTTTGTGAAAACCAGCCTCCTTTGCTTAGGGCCGGTCCTTGCTTCTTTTGTGAGCCCCCGGTGTAGAAATAGTATACATAGGACCTGCTGTAGGTTGTTGGGCAGTCGGAGGCAGAAGGCAGAAGAGCTCCGTCTAGAAAGTTCCAGAAGTAGAACGACCTGGGAGCCTAGGCTGGCAGCAGCACCCAGGGGCTCAGGGTGGGCTAGGCTGAGGAAGGGGCCGGAGAGGGAGGGCACGGGAGGCAAAGGCAGGGTAATGGGGGGTGGCGGGGCAGGTTGAGAGAAGAGGGGAGGAGCCAGCACTGGAAACAAAAGGAGAGGAGCCAATCCAAGCCAGGAATTCGGCCTGGATGAAGCCAGAGGGCTGGAGAGCTGGGGAGGAGGAAGACTTGGCCACAGGTCGGGAATCCAGGAGGCTCGCTTTCGGGCTCCTGCCTCCTGTGCGACTCAGTTTCCTCATCGGTGAACCGGTCCATCTATTCAGGATACTGATGGTGGGGAGAAGGAGATGGTGGGGTGGATGGAGCTCAGGAGCTCAGGTGCTTCTGGCTTTCCCCAACCTCTTTTGCCCATCCTCGGGCTCATCCCAGAGCCAGCACGGGGCGGGGCAAGGGCAACCGGGYTGGGGCCCCTCGCTCATGCTGCCCGCCAGCCCGGAGGGAGCTGACACGCTCCTTGGGAATTTATCACGCACCCAATTACAATGTTAATTGGCAAGTTCCTGAAATCAATTAATTCGCAAATTTTTTCCAATTAAAAATCCAGATAAATCACAGGGGCGGCGGCGGGGCCGGTCCAGCCCGCAGTCCGGTGGACGCAGCGGCCGCGGGGAGGGGGCGCGCGTGGGGAGGGGGAGGGGGAGGGGGCGGCGGGGGCCGCTGCCCTTGAACGCCTTTGCCGGCCGGTCCGACTGTCAGCGCGCCGGGCGCGGCGGGGCCGAGACAGATAAAACCATCGACCCGTCGCCGCCAGCGCTTCGGCTTTATCGATCCGACGGGAATTTCACTTGCTGTGCAGATCCCGCTGTCCGGCTGTCAGACACCCGGCGGGGAGGAGGGCGTGCCAGGGGCGCAGGGCGTGCACGTGCTGAGGGCGGCGTGGGCATCGGGGTGTGTGTGTGTGTGTGTGTGTGTGTGTGTGTGTGCAGGAACCGGCCCGGACGTGAGCCGACAGCCGCGAGGTGTGGGTGCTCTGAGAAAGGCGGATGATGAGGGATTTATGCAGGGTCACGAGCAGGGGGAGAACGCAAAAGGAGAGGGAGATGGCCTGGGCGGTGCGGGCTCCACGCCCAGGAGGCAAAATGAAGTTTTTTCACTGTGCGGGGCAGGCACACTGCCCAAATGCGCTCCGCAGGTCCCTGCGTTTTCTGTTCTTGGTTGAGGCCCTCTTCAYTGGAAGCAAATTACCCAGAAATCCTGGTGCAGCCTGCAGGATGTTTCACTTTCTGCCCCTGACAGGTCAATCCCCCGGTGTGTGAGGGATGGGGGAGGGGAGGCGAGGAGCAGAGCGCTGGTGTCAAGACTGCTCCAGACAAAGCGTATGTTTACTGCTAAGTGGGCAACCTTAGAGAAGTCACTTAACGTGTCTGTRCCTCAGTTTTCTCATCTGTAATATGGGAGTTATATCTATAGTCGCACACCCACAATTAGCAACGGGCTGGCTACATATCTGAAAGTTGACCCATGAGGTTACATTGCCTAGTGACAGTGTAGTTTAAGTACACTCTATGGTGCTCACGTAACCAAAAAATGTCTAAGGATACATTTCGGTATACCTATCATTAAGCAATGCATGCCTATCACATAGCTATGTGAAGAATATATAAAGCTCTTGTCAGATAGTGGATCTCCACGGGGTTCATTATTATTACCTATAGCTTCGGGGGGGGGCTTTTAAAGTGTGCCGGGTTCTTCTGAGAGCTTTTAGYCGGGCGGAGGCGCACGCCTTTAATCCCAGCACCTGGGAGGCAGAGGCAGGCGGATTTCTGAGTTCKAGGCCAGCCTGGTCTACAGAGTGAGTTCCAGGACAGCCAGGGCTACACAGAGAAACCCTGTCTCGAAAAAAAAAATGGAATGGAATGAAAGGAATGAGAGCTTTTAAAGCACAATTCTCCTCCCTTGAGCAGAGGCCGGCCAATGAAGGCCAGGCTCACAACCAAACCACAGGAGCATGAGTTGTGCYTGATGACTGCCTCGCTTGCTCCTTCCTCCCTGTCCCTCTCCCCGTCTGCCTCTTCCTGCCTCTCCCCTCTCTGCCTTCCTTCCTTCCTAGAGATGTGGCTCACTGTGTGGCTCACTACACAGCTCAGGCTGATCTGCAGCTTCCGGTGTTCCCGCCTCTGTCTCTGGAATTACAGGTATGCACTGTCCTGCCCAGCCTGACCCCGGCCTAGAACGGTAGGGCCAGCGTGCAGGCTTTAGGGGAAGGCGCTGAAGCTTCCCCAAGTCTCTTTCTCGGGTCACACGCTTGGCTTGGCGGGCAGTCAGACTGACGTGGAGGGAAGTCAAAGCCACCTTTGGAGACGTGCGGAGAAACTGAGGTTCCCTGCTTACAGCTCGTGGAAGCAGGTGACCTTGGAAACATCCTTCAATCCCAGTCAGACATCAAGTGACTGTCGCCTTTGGTGACATTCTTCTCTTTAGCTTCAGAGAGAAGCAAAGCTAGTAGCCAYAGCTACCCAAGATACCATAGCTATGCTGTTCCAGAACTGGTGACCATACAGTTGGTTTTTTTTTTTTTTTTCATTGTGTGTGTTGTGTGTAGGTCAGAGGGCGACTCCTCCTTCTGCCTTTATGTGGATACTGGGGGTGGAATTCAKGTCCTAAGGCCTTCTCACTGCTCCCAATAAAGGTCTTAAGACATTAAGTTTTGAAGTAATTTGTCAATGGGTGACTAGCACTTCCTTCCAAATCCCTCCCGTAGGAAGCCGCCTTTGCTCTCCTGGGTTTGGAGCCTCACACAGCTCCGGTATAACAGCCTCTACCCTCACCTTCCCTAGTTTCCAGGACAGAGGACATTTTGGAACCACTGTGCCCTGCATCCGGTCAGGTTTGATG
>BDUI01007654.1:68223-80986 GCA_002335545.1 Apodemus speciosus
ACACACACACACACACACACACACACACACACACACACACACACACACACTGTGGCTTTGCGAATAGATGGAAAGAAACACTATTGGTCAATCAAAGCAATAAAAATTAGCATTGGAAAATATGAATGTTCTTTTAAATGGCACATTTAGCCATTTTCATCTATTAACTATCAAAGACTAAGTCTTCCATCAAAAAAAATAAACCTACATTATTGAATTTTCAGTGTAATATATATTATATTTAGTAAATACTATAATTTCAAAGTCTCATTAGAATAACATTGAGTTACCCAAGTGAAATTATCTTCCCTTTTATAAGTCTATAAACTAAGAATTTGATGAACTAAATGGCTTAAGATTGTGGTGCCCTCGGAAACAGTATTGAAATAAAGCTGAAGTCTGTCTCACTTTGGATTAAAGTTTTAGTAGACTATCCAGATGGATAAGTCAAAGAGGGTGTTACTGCATATACACTTCAGCAGAGAGTGCTGTGCTACAGATAGAGATAGGAGCCTCATTAGCCAAGTATGTGTTAGATGAATCCCTGACAGTGCTGAGGCCCAGCTAGGAATTACAATTGTAAAGATGTAATTGTGAGAATTCCATGGATGAGTAAGAAAATTAAGAGTATTTTCTATTAAGAGTGAAGATTGATTATGAAGTAAGTGTAGAATCAAAAGAAGTGATCTCATGGTGACCTTCAGAAAAAACGCGCAGGCAGTGTACAAAATTGTTATATTTGCATGTACTTGTTGCATGCTGGTTCCCACAATATACTGTATTCTTATATACCAGTGGCATTGAGGATGAAACAACCATTTCAATTATATATAGAAGTAACCAAACAGTAGGAAAAGGCCAGCAAGGGGAAGTTAATGATGGGTCTGGGTATGACCATAGGGGAACAAGGGCTTCCTTATCTGTAAATCCAAAAACAAGGAGGTTTTAAGGCCTTTTGTGCAAATAATTTGAATTTCAAAGCTAAGGTAAATGAGTACATCTTACAGTTAAAATAGTGCTGGAAAGAGGCTCACTAATGACCATACTATTCATTAATTTTAGAAGAGTTCTTTCTGTGAGTAATATATAGAATTTACTAGAAAGGCTGAGCTCAGTTCTATGTTTAGAAACTTGTTGCATCCTGAACAGGACAAGAAACACCTTACATAATACATTGACATTGTTCGTAGAAAATATGTTTGTTTGAAATTTGAAGCTGTTTTTAAATGTTTACATATGTGTGTTAAGTATTTGTGTTTGCACCACACATAGATGTCATGTGTTGTTCTCTATCACACATCCATAATTTTATTTGAGACTTAGTCTTTCCCCAAGCCAAAAATCACCAGAWAGCTAGCATGGTGGGCCAATGAGCTTCAAGGATTCACCTGTCTCCCCTCCCTGGCCAAGCTAGAGTAATGGATACTTAGAAACAGGCAAAGGAGGAGGGGGAAAGCAAGGGCAGAGACATGAAAACAAAAGGAACAGCAAGAAAGGAAAAGAGCAAAGAAAAGAAAGAAGAGAAATAAGGGGGTGATAAAAGAAAAAAGCACAATAACTTTAGTGACAGATCATAGCTGGAGCTGCTGGTGGCAATTTAGAAATTAAAGAACAAAGCACTGTTTTATAAGAAGATTGGATGTTGTGACTGCAGGAGAGACTAGTAATAAGGAGAGGCCAGGAAAAGAAAGTTCATTTAYATTCAGCCTCTCTGGAGTTTACAAGGAAGGTTCACACAACTTGTCTCCTTTGATCTTGAGCAGTCTGTTAGGTGTGTTGGGGAAACGGAATAGCTGTATTTTCTAGACAAAGGAAATTTTTAGGCGACAATTTTGGATTACATGGGTAGGAGGAACATGATTTACTGACCAGCAGTTCAAGATGTGCTGCTAACAGGACTACTAGGCAAGCAGCTGTTTCTCCATTGGATGCTTACTGCAAGCAACCATTTACAGAGCAGAGATGTGCTCATCACAGATCAAAGTTCTGGGAAGCAMGCCTTCCAACAAYGGCTGCTGGGGAAACACAGCTGTGGTGTCCTTAATTAGCAGGGAACCTTAAGTCACCCCCCTTCTGGGTAGGGGCTTTAAAACATGGTCTGATTTCACTCTGCACTTTTACTTGGCTCAATCTCCTTTTTGTTTGTTTGTTTGTATTAACTGGTAACGCTTATTGTAAAAAAAAAAAAAAAACGTGTTTACTAAAGAAGAAAATTAAATTACAGTTTGCCATCCTTTATTTCAAATCTAATTGTTACCATCTAACCATCTCAATCTAACTTTTCTTTTCTGGCAGTTAAAGAATTAAAAGTCTGGGAAAATCCCAGGGGAAGTATCAGACAACAGCAGGCAGTCAGCAGGCAAAGAAAGGCTTACTCTGCTTTATTGATCCAGGTTAATGGGGTTTTTGTTTGTTTTTGTTTTTGTGTTTTGCTTTGTCTTGTTTTGAGATTAGACCTAAGCAAGGTCTTGCTTTTAAATATGATCTACTTAAAACTTCGTCTTTTTGGGGAGACCAGGAATTTATCATTGTGTTAATAAGATCTGGGTGAAGCTAACATCTGGGCTTCCAAAAACATTGCTTTCCTTCTTCCCTCCCCACAACTACAGAACCTCCCGTATATCCTCTCTGCTCTGTTCACTTCGAAGGTATCCATCCTCTTGTCCCACACAAGTCTTTCCAAGCTGCACTGTCTTTTGGTGCTCCAAATTCCAATGTCCGCTCCTTATCTCCACCTGATCTCTATACCTGCACTCCCAGAGCCTCATTTGGGAAACTGTCCCCACATGATAATCAGAGAAAATATACTTCTACAAGTTATCCTCTGATCTCCTCACTTACACCATGGCAAGGGTATGTGCAATCGAGCACTTATACACAAACACAATCAATGACATTAGAAAGAGTTTTTCGTATGGGTAATCCATCCTTACAACGTTCTCATTAGTAAGCTCTCAGAATCGCAGCTGTGTGCATCATTTGTAGGGTATGGCATAAAATAAAATTCAGTGTCCCTTCCTAAAAAAGGAAGGCTTTTAAGGAGGTGATAAAGGCCACTAAATCAACCTGGTGACCTCCCTGAACACAGGTGCCTATGTGACTGGGTCACACAGGCAGGAAGCCAGCTCGACTGGAATTCTTTCAGGAGTTAGCAACCACTGAGAGGGGAGGGACTAAACCTGATTAAGGAGGCAGAGTTTCTCCAGTCAGGAGWAGGCAGGCACAGCTTGTTTCCAGGGAAACCTGGAGACTTCAGTTAAAATGCAGGCAGGGGATAAATACCAATGATGACTCCTGTGACCTGCTGAGTAAGGAGCTATGCATCATCACTTGCCCAAGACAGCCAACACCTACTGTGTAATGCATGCAGACTGGTCTCTGGGTTAGACAGAAGAGAGCTGGAAGGATTGTTATTGTGATCCCTTGTACTATAATTTCAATGAAATTTAGATAGTATAAAAGTAAAGAATCAGAAAGAACACTTATTTAGGGAAGTTTCTTTATATATTGAATAAACGAAAGGAAATTAAACAATCAGTGTATATTAGTGATTCTTCTGATATCTTTGTATGTCAATTTACATTATGGAAATCACTTCTAAAGTTTGCCTTGGTTAACCACACATATCATGAGTGCCTGTTTTTAGACTTATTTATTATATATAAATACACTGTAACTATCTTCAGACACCCCAGAAGAGGGCATCATGTGAGCCACCACGTGGTTGATGGGATTTGAACTCTACCTCTGGAAGAGCAGCCAGTGTTTTTAACTGCTGAGCCATCTCTCCAGCCCCCTCATGAGTGCTTTAATCTATTCATGGATCTATTATCTCTATAGTTGAGATGAAGAAGCTAGGTTCAATAAAAAAACAGATAATTCAATATATCCACACTTTGGTAGGTTAGATACATAGAGGTAAAGTAGTTTCACCTTCTGAGGATACCCTATGTACCAGACCAGACATGTTTTACATGATTTCTGTATTATTGTTTCTCAGTAAGWACTCAACCAAAATAGCCACATACCTTACCCAGGCTAATTAACACAAAGGGCTTCCCATTTGAGAATTTAGACAGTAGAACTTCACTATAGCATCTTTCAGCTCTGCCTTCTGTGTAGCTAACTCTCCAAGGGGGTTTCAGGGCACAGTAGCTGGAATGATTCTAGCAAGGCTATGTGGAAGTATTGAATACCCTGATGAAGGAGAATCATGCTGTGACATAGTCCCATGCCCTGACTTGCTTATTGGCTTACTCCTGTGTGAGCACAGAGGCAAGGATGCTTTTATGGGATTGCTCCTTTGAGCTGGTGGATACAGAGGCATCCTTTACTATGTAGACTGAGAATGGAAGACATGTTCTTTCCAAAAGCTGCTTGTTGATATTAATGTGAGGAGGGAAATGATTAGATAAAAGTTGTAGTAACAGACACCCACAGTGAAAGTACACACAAGCCAAGTGAAGCTGCAGAAAAAAACTGAGAGACTGCATCACTGTAACTCTACTGTGGGCATGATCCCTTTGCCAAAGGAAAATAACATGGTTTTATAATGGTGAATACTTTCAAAGAAAGCCATTCTTAGTATCCCTAAGAGGAAGATATCTGATAACCATATTTTCTTCAAAGGCAGCGATACAGAGATGGCTTTATGTGGATGTCAGTAATGGGAAACTTTATGGCCATTCTGGAATGTGTATCTCTCAATGCCTAACATTTTAACGCGAACACTAGACTTAAAACCCATAAATTTTAGAGCATGGACATTTGAGTCTATTTATCTTTTTATCTTTACAGTCTTACTCACTAGTGACCTTTGATAATTTTCTATTGAGTCAATTAGTTTAAATGGATGGCAGATAAACAGAATTWACTTTATTTTCAAGTGAGTTATATAGTCTGAGATACTGTAAATATAACTTCTGTGCACTCACCAGTGCCAGATAAATTTTTAAAAATGTAAAATAAGAAAACCAAGACATGTGATAACCTGTTTTCTCTTGAATGAGTCAAACACACGTTCTTCACCATATTTTATAAGCTACTTTTATAGTTTTTTTTTTATATTATGGATAAATAGAGTATCTCTTCCAAGAGCCTTTTAGAAGAAACTGATGATTCATAAAAAAACATTTGCTTTCATTGTACATTGACATATTAGAAAAATAGCAAGAGGCTTCTGGCTCATCTGAGAACATACAATTATTTGTCTTTTATTTTGAAGAGTGGATATTGTTCACTTATTTTGTAAATACACAGTCATTTGATATGCATGTACATTATGGAATGGCTAAAACAACCAAACTATTCGGACCTTTCACAGCTACCCTATGTCTTTGAGAGACACTGTAATCAAGATACACTTTTGCTGAGGAAGTCTCCACTACCGTGGAGAAGGCTAGAATGCCAGTAGTCCTTACACACTAAAGTAAGGAGCCAGAGAAGGTTGTGACATTTATCATACATAATGTCAATTAAATTCGATCCTCCCACTCTTGCCCTGATTTTTCTAAGCCCTTGAAGACCATTGACTCACATACACAACAGGAGCATCTGCATAAATGTACATGCATGTATACACAGAGACAGAAACACATACATACACACACAAACAGACATGTTGGGGGAGGAAGCACACATCTTTCTCTAAGATGTCATACTCTCATAATTTTCTGATTAAAACTTTTGGTTATATGCAATTCTTCTGGATAACTYTATTGATCATTTTGATGGGTAGTCCTCTGAAAATGAGGAACATCTGTAACCACATTCATCCATTTTCCATTACAACATATTTGTATAGCATATCTAAGAGGGTCCTTAATTCATCACCTGGGATGATTCTAAGGGATCTGCTCAGAGAAGCGAAATAAYGTGAGTTTGTAATTTGCACRAGGCATATTCAATGCTTTGGAACCACTATTAATTTTTGGTTGGTTTTACACAGTTAGCACTCACAGAATGACCGTGAACACTTCTGAAGTGACAMTTTCATGTGCYGCACCCTTCTAAGACTAGTGCTTGTTCTAGGGAACACCAGGCCTTACTGTTCTGCCTAGCTTTAGTAATGTTCTTTATTTTTCAAATTCTATTTGTCTGTACCATTTTGAAAGCCATGATTTTTTAAATAAGAACTTTTGCAAATCTTTTGATAAGATTCATAGAATATGAGTTGTAAACACAAGTGCAATTTTTTACATTAAYGTGACTTATTTATAGACTTAAACAATGTTAGGTATTAAGGTTCAAGATTTGTATTATTAAAAATCCTTCACAGTTTGCAAGGTGACTCTTCTTGTGGACATTTCTCAACTAAATATGTAAAAAAAAATTTATCTGTTGAGGATGATAGATAATTGAAAATTATAAGTTCATAGTTGCAACTGAGACTATTTATAACTTTATATTTATGATTCATTTTATGAATTATTCTAAGAGTTACTTATTTTAATTTATAATTACATTTTTCTTTACCAAATTACTTATAGTTTTTTTTTCAGGTTTTCACTATTAAACCTCAATTAGTTTTCTTAGATCTAAAATTCATGTAACTGGTAAAGTAAAATAATCATATTTATAAAAGTGTTTGCATGACTTTATAAAACAATCTGAATTATACATATCAGCTTAGAAACCATTTTCTGTAAGTACCATGATTATTTAATATGTCAATGGGATGCAAGAACATTTTTATTGGACCATGTAATTTCAAATTTTCCCTTATATCTTAAGAACACACTAAGAAATATTGTCAAACAATAAGTAAAATGTTATAAGTATGATTATTCCATAACTTTTGCTTACCAAAAATAAACCACAATTATTTTTTTCATTGTATTTTACATTGTAAGATAATTTTAGCTTGTATCAACTGATAATCAACGTTTGTTGTCCAGGACTGGTGACTTTATACTATTCTGATAGCCAAACATTTCTACTAGGACGTCCTTAGATAAGTAAACCAAAAAACAGATTAAATGTTAACAAAATGATAGGATATAATGTTATAATGCTACCTTGGGGAAGCAGGAATGTTTTTAACAGCAAAACTTAAAACTTCCTGTTATATTTCAAGAATATATACCTGACACACAACTTCTTTTACAGATTTATGTATAATTTTGTGTTTGTGTGCGCATATAAGTGTGTGTGCATGTGTGTGTACAGACAGAAATTCAGTGTATTATAAATGTGTAATCTGTTTGAGTACTAAACTCWTGTATTCATAATTTTCTGGGTCTGAAGGCAATAGTCTATAGTATCTGCTATCTCTCTCCCATCTAGATCGGGGCACTGTGCAGAAGGTCGTGGTCCTTCCTACCAATAGCTCTGGCAGCGGGGAGCTCATTCTGGAGGAGCTGGAAGTCTTTAAGGTTTGGTCACTTCTATTGTCTATCTCCTCCAATGCACGATGACATCATTCCTTTACTCTCGCCAGTAAAAATAGCTAATAAAAGATTAAATAAGCAAATGTAATAAATTTTAAGAGTAGGAAAGCATCAGATAAAAGGAGAAATAGAGAATAAATATTTTCGTGAAGTATTTTCTTATACTTCAAGTTATCTCAACATAAAAGGCTGACATTTTATTTTACCAGCTATCATCACAACGCAAAGAGATTTGGTCATCATTATTTTTAAAATATGAGCCCTTCTGGCCAAGGTCTAGGGGAGCCTGTAATGAAGGASGTTTTATCACTCCCTTCACATGCCACTGTAACCCGAATGCCTTCACATTAGCGATTATAGATAAGCTTCCTCATACTTCCACAACCAGTCATTTCAAGAAAAGCTGCTGTTGTTTGATTGCTTTCCACTCAAATACCACGCTGGCTAAATAAAACTAATGTCCCTTCTTAGTACTTGAAGCCTTATGTTCTGTCTGTACCTGAGATTCCACAGTATTGTACTCCTTGAATCTTGGGTTTTTAAAAATGAAATAAAAAAAAAAAAAAGCACAACGTGTACACTGGAGAATTTCACTTCATTAAGATTGCTGCCATTCATGACACTGTCCCAGATGCCCCTTCCTTCTGCATAACTTAGACAATCTCTCTGAGGATAGGCTGACCTCCAGCTTCCTATCCGCCTACTTAATTTCCCAAGTGCTACAATAACACCCTGAGGCCATCATACTCTGCTGCCTGTTCTTCAGGTATACAAGAACTTGCAGAACTAATCTATCCTGGTCCTACCTAGCTGCTTCCTTCCTAGCATAACCATTGCTCCTTTATAATGGTCTTTATCTGGAAACTTGGGGAAAACATAGCAAAGAATTGTAAAGAAACCTTAGTTAGACAGCCAGGCTTTCACTTTGCAGCCAATTAAGGAACATGGCATCCCAAAGAACAGAGCCAGAGGATTTTAATCGGTACTACCTTGGAACTCCCAGAAGTAGACAATCTCTCACCCACTTATGTTTTGCTTAGCTGACTTGACTCAAAACAAATTGTCTCATTAAAATCATTATTGTGCTTACTGAAGCTCTTGGTATCATAAACATCTAATTGTTTAAGAAACAACACTGGTAGATTTTGCAATTACATTTTAAAATTAAAGAATCTAACAATAAAAGGAGTCCAATATCAGTTGGAGATTCTCCAGCTACTATCCAGTGTAATATTACATTTATAATTTTTAATACTTGATTCTAATTTGCACTAGGTTCTTTGTGACAATCACACTAAGATAAATACTGACTTTATCTATCCCAGCAGGTTTGGGATGCTTGGCTTTGTAAAGAAATAGAATGTTTCACTGCTTTAGCTAAAATTGTGTTACATAGTATACCTTTTTTCATGCAACCAACTAGGAACAAGTTGGTGTTTCCTGAAGATAATAAAAAGTTAAATAATGCAAACACTTAATTTTTAATACTGAAGTATCAGTTTTAATGAAGTGAGTTTGACACAAGTCTAAACATATATTATGGAAAATCCGTAAAGATGTGTGCGTTATTCTGATCAAGTGAGAACTATGTATGGACTGTTACATGATTTGTTCTGTTGTTATCATCAAGCAAAAAGAAAATCCTAGTGGAAATACACAGTCACACCTCATGTGTGGGACAGCATTTGAAAAGGTGTTTGAGTTTCCTTACTGATATTTGTGTGGTTGTTGATACAGCAGTCAAAAGCCACTATTGGCAGTAATTGTCTTTAGCATGTGTTTRTCTCACATTTTTGAGGTGAGGTAAAAAATCATTGGGTGTGCATGATGTATTATGAAGGTCATGTACGGATAAAATAGATTTAAGTAGAAAATAACCTTAGTTAAGTCATATGGGCATACTGCAGAAATATCAGTGGAGCATTTCAAAAGAATAGGAGGAGTTATTTCACAGTATAGAACCATAACCTCCTCTTTAAACCTATATTCATGTTTCTGAAGGTGTCTAGTGTCTTTTAGCTGAAATTGAAGTGAGATACATTTAGCCCTTGTTTCAGCAACTGTAAATGGTCACATATGTTGTACATGTGTATGTGAGTATGTTAATGAAGGACAATACAAATCATGGCAACTGACATTACTGTCCATTTTAAATGTTAACAGATATATGCAACCCAAAGGAATTAGAATGGTGGCCATAATTGGATTTGGGAGCTTCGCCCTTCCTGAATTAATCATGGATCAGCATCAGAGTAGCAATTTAACTTTAAGTTTAAAATTAATTGAAGTAAAGTTATCAGGTGGCTTTCAGAAGGATTAGCATTGCAGTGAATCCTTTCACAAAAGACCCTTATAACTATGTATGTCTTTGTTTTACCAATGAGAACTCTATAGCATGGTTAAGCATACAAGGTCTTTCTGAAACAACTCTTGAGAGATGAATAGTAACATCTCGTGCAGAGTTTTCCCCATCACAGCCTCCTCCTGCACAGATCCAATGTCCAAGTCAATGTTCAAAATATTCCTTTTACTGATCTCATTTGTCCATTTTCATTTTAATGCTCTTGTAATTAGTGCGTAATAATTGTACTTCTCTTAACTTTAAACACATTATATGAGTCTATCTGTAGTCTCAAAGAAGAAATACACATTACAGAGAGTATATGCACTGAAAAAATGATTTTTAATTTTTATACAAATGAAACTTTACATGCAAAACTTCTTCTAAAGATTAAATGAGAAAGTAATGTACATTTTCTAATCTTTTAGAATCACGTTCCCATAACGACAATGAAAATCTCATCCAAAAAGGTAAGAGCTGTTTTATGTCATGTTCTATGAATAATAAAGTATTCTAGTTAGGAAAGCATGTTTTTTAACTTCTGAAAGACTAGTTTTACTATTGACAGATAACCATCCAGAATCCTCTCTAATTTGACATATACCTTACTCTCTGTTAGTGAAAATGGAATGTTCTCATCAAAGCTAATGAGAGTAGACCATATATACAAAAGGCATTCCAGCTTTCTATATATGCTGTATCCTCAACTATGATGGTGTTTCCACTCTAATAAAAATTAATATTCTAAAAGGAATGAGCATAGTATTTAAGCTACTATAGTGTCAAGACATCCTCCTCAGGGGCTAGAATGAATAATCTACCCACTTCTGATTTCCTGCCAGTGTTATATCTTTGAGAGAATAATGCAATGTTATTACTTATGGTTTATATATGTCTATAAAACCCTTACTATACACTATCTAATGGATGTGGATTTGGAAAAGTACTAAGTGATGATGATTATCAAGAATTAAGTTAATCTAAGTTTCTTAAACATACAAATATTCAATGATCAGAAACAGGAGATGGCAATTCAAATTTTTCATGTCTGTTATGCACCCTGCTACAATTCTCAAAGCCTCAAGAGCTAGCACCCTACAGTCAGAATGATTCATCTTTACATGTATTTTAATCTCAACTTGGCAATAAATTACAGGGAAGTTGTTTAACTTCCCTGACCTATGTTTCTACATCTAGAAAGCAATGACTTTCTCACAAATGAAGTATGTAAATTATCTAGCATAAAATGGCACTAGCTAGTGCTGTCTCTAAGAACCTTGGGTTCTATTTTTCTTGGAACGGGGACTAAAGATGTTAGATGTTTGAACAACTGACTTTATAATTGCAGTGCTCTTTGCCATATCCAACATATTAGACATGATGTGGTACTCRTAGTCAGACTTCTGATCTTTTCGCTTGACTGAGTTTTATGAGAACAAATAAATATGACATAATGGAGTTAAAGATCTCATCTGTAAAAATGTTTGCATGGTACATAACAAACATTTTCCCAAGTAGCAAGAAGTCATTTGTCATTTTGCTAATGTCCTATGGAGTTGATCTCAAGTCAGAATTGTCTTTGAAGCCAGCAGGGAATTTTTTTGTTTATGATGACTTAATGGAAAGACACAATGTAGAAGCAAGATCCAAAGTCTTCATAGTCATTTGTGTGGCATCAGAGTCGTATATAAAATTTATCTCAACGTCTTTATAGGTCATTTGTTATGTTGGTTTTCAACATCTTATACTGCAGATGGCTTAAAATATTTCAATGAAGCAGTGAATGTCACAGCTAGGGTAATAACTTGGTTTTCTGAACATCTTTGACTTCGCTAAATACTTTATTACTTTCTGAGGTGGGAAGACTACAATTTGTGAAGAGAATGTTATACCTGTTTAGTTATGAAACTGTTCTTTCCTAGTACTCAAATAATTGAATCATACATCTTATACCCCTGTTTCTTTCAATTTTCTCTTTGTACCCAATTGCAAAAATATTGACATTACTAAAAATTTAAAGTACATAGAATTAAAACCAAGCTTTCCCATTTCTCAAATAAACTAGGATTGTTAAAATATTTTAATGATTCTGATACTGTCAATTGCCTCTCTTCTTTAGATACATATTTAATTAGAAAATAAACACTCCTGGAATAGAATGTAGAGGCCTCTTGCACACTACCCATGTTCTACCACTGAGCTGCATTCCCAAATCCATCAATTTCAGACAATTTCTCAAAATTCAATAAACTTGAATATTAGACACAATAAGCTGAGATATTATTCCTGTGCTTGGAACTGAAACTTAGAGATTGATAGTTCATTCACCGATATTTTCCTCATCTGTTGTAATTAATCCATAGTCATTGTCAATTCACTTCTGAGCATTTTATTATCCCTGGGACATTCATGTCATAGAAGAATACTACAACACATGAGTACATACAGTATATTAAATTCTCAAATAATTAGTAAAATGTGTTTTTAAAAATTTCTCAATATCTTACAAATTAAGTGGGTAAACTAATTTTTTTTACTCTAGGGTAAATAAAAATGATAGACAAAGAAGAAATTGTGAATCATGTTTAAATGTAAACCTTAATATTAGGACTGATCAGATGGCCTTATTAGATAGCAAGAGGTTACCATGGGCTCGACTGTACCACAGAAGGGAGCAGAGGATGGCACCTTTGCACCACAACTCCAGGTGTAGTGACTTACTCAAAGGATTATGGCACAGTGGAATATGGAAGGATACGCAGTATCCTCCTCTGTGCCTCTGCATGAGAACACAGGCACACACACACACACACACACACACACACACACACACACACACACTGATGTGTGCATGTCACATGCATCCACATCCAATCCAACTACCCCCACATAACAAGTAAGTACGTTTTCCAAATAATYTACAAWGAGTTTTAAGAAGTAATGTGTTACTTTCAAAGACATGTATCCAAATGTTTTCACTTTAAATATGACTGATCATCAAGAWKWTTTYYYCTKMWSAAMAMWRCYKYYTWTT
>BDUI01007655.1:81687-94288 GCA_002335545.1 Apodemus speciosus
CCCCCATCCCCCTAATCACCCCTTCCCACATCCCTGTTTTTGTATTCTCCTACACTGCTGCATTGGGCCTTTCCAGAAACTGGGTCCACTCTCTCCTTCTTGTCGGGCATCATTTCTTTTAATCACATGCCTACATTGATTGATGACTCAAAGCCCATACCTCCAGTCCAAAGCCCTTTCTTTTACTCAGAAATCCAACAACCAATTAACTTTCTGGGGACTCTTATCTAACATGGACTAACTACTCTGAAATCGAAACCTTCCCATATTTTCCAAATTTCTTTTATTTATGTATTTATTTATTTATTTGTTTGTTTGTTTGTTTTCATTGTTGGGAATTGACCCCAAGGCCTTCCTTGTGCATGCTCAACCCTTCACCACATCAGTACATCCCCAGCCTGATTTTCCTCTATTACAGCCTTGAACGAATGCGACTGCCACCCGCCCTCTTGTCTAATCAAATGTTTTTGCATTCTCTGGGGTCACAGCTCTCCACGTACATGTTATATGATCCCAACACTTTTTTAAAAAAAATCTATTTTATTCTATGTAAAATGTCTTCACTTGATTAATTTCCATCCAACCCCACTACTTTAGTTACACAACAAAGCTCATTTGTCTCTGTGCCTTGAGTGTTGTTTTCTAAGAGTCCTCCCTTGTGTCCGCCCCAAACCAGGTCCAACCAGGTCCATCATTTCACACACTTGCTAAGCACAGTCCTCCCGTCCTCCCGCATAGCACTCACTGTGCTTCACTGGAGATAAGTACAGAAACAAAAAGAAGACACTTAGTAATAAAGTAAACAATTCAATAAAGCTCCAAGGCTGATTTTAAATAAGCACTCTGTGTTACATAAATTACCCTGGCTGCTTCTTTATTAAAAGAAAAAAACAGGCAGTAAAGCAATCAGATATGATTGTATAAGAGGATTACCTGAGAGGACTATTCACAGGGTCAGTTTGGTTTAGGCATCTGTTTATATCACCATGTGAGGACTTGGAGGGGGACTGCAGAATTTGTTGAAAAGAGCTGAACAAACTTTAACAAACTCGAAATACAGAAAAGTTTTACAGCTCGTCTAGAAATGTAGGTGGTTATGTTCTTTCTCTAATTTCCCAAAAGGAACTCTAGAACAAATAATACAGTTTCTTTTGCCAGGACAGGGAAGCGGGAGAGGGTTGATTGGGGAACAGGGGGAGGGAAGATGGGTTATGAGACTTTCAGGAGGTGGGGGGGGGGGACCCGGAAAGGGGACAACATTTGAAATGTAAATGAAGAATATATCTAATAAAAAATAAAAAATTTAAAAATTTAAAAAAGAATAAATGAGCAACTGAAAACAAAAGTAATTTCAAATTGTATTTTGTCATTAAGTAGATGCAGAAATTCCAGCTAAACAGAAATACCCAAGATTTCTTTTATTTCAGCTTCTTTCAAAGAGACTTGCATCTGCACAGTTCAAAATAGGGAGGAAGAACAGAGTGTCTGGAATACTCTGGGCACATTATCGGTTATACCCTTGTAAAGGAATTTGATGTGAATATGGGGACAATGAGGGAACATTTTCATTTTTTAAGGGTTTATTTGTTCTTAAAATGTACATTTGAGGTTTTTATTGTTTTTCATGGGGGGTTGGAGGGAGATATTAACTATTTACTTGTTAAGTGATTAAAAGAATAAAGAGAAGTCCATGGCTCGCATTAAGTAGGAAGCCTTAAATGAAACCAATTTTCAGTGTCTGGCCGCCAAGGTCATGAGGTACCAAAGTCTCTCTGTCTCGCACTGCCACACCGAAACCTTTTAAAGACTTAGGGCATTAACATCTCACAAAGACTCCTCTGCCTTAGTCATACAAAATGTCATTCTTAAAAGGCTAATTTATCAGAAGCTACGGAGATGATTCAGTGAGTAAGAGCACTTGCAATGAAAAGAAGAGGACCCAAGTTCAAATCCCCAGCGCCCATATAAACACATATCTCCATATTTCCCCAGCTTTTCTAGGTGGAGATAGATAGACTCTGGGGACTCACTAGCCAGTCAACCTGGCAAAATAGTGAGACTCTGGTCTCTGGTTTATTGAGAGACCTTTATCCCCAAAATATTATTAATAATAACCACAACAACAATGTGTAGATCAGTTGAAGAACACATTAGACATCTTCCTCTGGCCACTGTATGCCCATATGTGCAAATACACTGCAACACACATACAGAGAGAGAGAGAGAGAGAGAGAGAGAGACTTCTGAGATAAGATGGGTGAATCTCAGAGGGAAAAATAGCACTGATGAATAGATATTACTACGGGAAATCATAGACGCAATGCTGTCATGAAGTAGCCCAGGTTTGAAACAAGGGAAAAAGCTAGTAATGACCCTTGGCATGCTTCATGTCTTACATGATTTTCCTTGACTTATGCAGAAAAAGTCACCCTTAGGAGTACTCTTCTTCTCCTGCTATGTTGTAACTTCCATAAGTCACCACACCCAATCAGTTGTTCGTATTAATGTATTAATATTTACCTAAATATATAATATTTAATAGTTAATACAAACTTCAGCCTTTTGTGCAGAAAATATAGAGGACAAAGCTGGGCAATGGTGTATCCCACCTTTTCCAGTTTCAGATAGTCATAGGAACAGAGCTGTTATCTTCCAAGGGACCAGAGTTAGGACTTAGCAAAGGGCATATTTGGTTACCTGCGGAGTGGCTGATGGGGAGAGAACAGGAGATCATGAGATAGAAGCCAGGTGCTGGAAAGAGAAGCTAGGAGCAGCTATTGACAATCTTCTTCATTGACCCCAAAACACTAGCATGAAAAGATTTTCATTGAGAAACAGAATGCAGCATTTTGAATAAACAGCTATTTTAAATAAAGCATATGACATCCATCCCAGGTTCTGCTTACTAAGGGTCTATTGATGCCAAGTAATTTGGACAAGGGATGAACTCTGGGTACAGTGTCTTCTGTCTGTCCCAAACCGTTCTGTCAGATTGTCCCTGGACTGAGATACTAAAATCTTTCTTCAAAACTCTACACAGTAACTCTTTGCTGGTTGACCGTGGGAGTGACAGTCAGGCTCTGTGTTCTTCCTYGAGGAATCATCTTAATCAGTTGGCGTTGTCTTGCATAGCTGCCTCCTCTCACCAAGATTAATATTCACAGTCCAACCACTTTGTTCTCTTTGTTCTGACAATGAAAACACTTTAAAGGTTYCCTGGCCAAAGAGACTGTTCCTGCCTGCAAACCATAATGAAAACAGATCTGACAATTGCACAGAGCCTTAAACACTCTTTCAAGTTCCAGGGCAGCCAGGGCTACACAGAGAAACCCTGTCTCGAAAAACCAAAAAAAAAAAAAAAAAAAACCAANATTATTTGAAGCAATAAATTATGTTTATCCACAGTACTCTTAAGTAATGTATATGAACCTTATAAAATATAAAATTATTCTTATAGAGAGAAATATTGGTGACATCAAGTGGCAGGGCCTATTTTTGGTAATTACATACAAAAAGGTAGAAAAGATAGTTCCTGATTTCAAGTAGTTGGCATTTGGTAGAAGTGCGAAAACTGGCTCACATCCACAGTCATGGAGAGGTGTGTCAAGTTCACATTACYMTTTTATTTCAGTGCTAACTAACATCCCAACCCTCCCAAGGGAGATGTAGAGATTGAACCTGTCCTGCTGAAGAGTGCCCTTTCTTTATGGTTTGTTTTTATAGGACCATGGTTTTGGGGGAGAAACTGCATAGATATGAGGTAGGCACAGCTTTCATCTGTTCAGGAAAAGTGCTTGCAGAGGCACAGCAAAAAGACATGATACCAGGAGAGGATGATGGAAGTCCTATTTTTCATATGTGTTTAGTGACTTTCACAGCCAAAGAAATTAATCACTTGTACAGGTTTTTTTTTTTTAAAGTAATATAAAAAGATATTGAAGCATGTCTGTGTCACACAGAACTGCAAGTCAGGACATAATAGAACTCTGCTCACCTCTTCCATGGAACAGGATATGTAGCTCATATTACTTTCCCAGAGTATTTATAGATTTCCTGACAGGGAATAATTGTTCTCCAATGTTATATTTTTAGTTTCCTTGACTGCATCACGGCCCTGGGAAACGTGAGTCTGACAAAAAACACGGTCCTGTAGGTACAACTGTGGATCAGCTCCCATCTGCTGGTTCTGGTTTCATTAACAAAAAAATATACGTATCCCCCAAAGAAATTGTTTAGAAAGAAGTAGGTTCAGCTCCATGCTGACTGATAGCTTTACAAGTTATCCATCACAGTTTATTTTGTTTTTCAAGGAAGGAAAAAAAAAAACAACCCTTGAAGCGATCTTCTAAAACCTTTACAGGATATTATATGTACGAGAAGTCTCTAAGAAAATAGCCTTGTGGACTGAAGCTAATGAATTATCTATGGCTCCTGGTTCAGACTTCCAGSGTTTACTTAAGAAGATGAATATGTTCAGAGAAATGAGAAATAAACGGTATTATTTCTTTGTCTGGAAGCAAATGGTATTTTCAGTAGATTTTATTTTCTAAGATGGACACATTGCTTTACCTAAGGTAATTGAGAAAATATTAATGGCTAGAAATGAAGAGCATTTCAGTTACATATTTATAAAACATATCGATGYTGTCAGTCTTTATTTATTATACCGTGTCACTGTGTCTAGACAGAACAATAGTACATTCTTTGGTGAGGCATGCATTTAAAAAATCATCAGATCTGCTCTAATTCCAATCTTTCTGTCCCATTCATAAATTTTTTACAGTTGATTTTACATTTCTGTAGGAAAAAAATTTTGCACCAGTTCTTCTTTTCCCCATTCAGTAAGAACTTAATCTTAAGAACTTAATCTTTAGTACTAAAAGCAATCTCTAAATTGACCATTGAGCTATGTCTTCATTTCTTTTTTCTTCTCTTGCTGTTTCTCACATTCCAACATGCTAGGCAAGTGTTAACAATTTAAACATTTCCTTTCTAAGAACATCATAGTGGCCATACAGCTTGTGTCACTATAAAAACATCTATTTTCAATGCTAATTCATTGCAGACTCTAGTTTAGCTGTGCATATATCAGCACCTCTAACCCTAATGCTTTATTGTCCATTAGCTTAAATCCAACTGGATTTCTTTAATGTAAAATCCATAGCTAAGTATCCTAGGTATAAGGCAGAACAGAGCTAATGCTTGGCAATCAGAAAGAACCAACTGACAGAGAATGAGGAACCTATTAAATCTTCAAAGATCTAGTTGTCTACAGCCTGAGCTCTTAGCTCTAGGCAACCAGTATTCTGCATTAACCATGTACTGGTTCCTGTTTCATATTCCCTCTGTAGGCCCTTCTAAATTGTAGCATAGCATAAAGTCAGTTATCACCATCCCTGGAACTGATTCAGTACATACTGTAGTGAATATCACCATTCAAGAGAAGACTTTGCTTCGAAATTATGTACTCACTCTCTGATTCTTTTAACATGTTTGTCTTCCTATTAGCTTATTTTTGTTCTTATCCATAGAAAATTGATTTTTACCTGAAAGCCATCCATTTATTAAAAGCTGCTTTGTGCAAATTTCTTTATCTTCTTGCTGATAGTCTTATTTTCCTTGTGGTCTATTTTTCTGCCCTGCTATTCTTCTGTAGGATAAGGAAGCTACATAACTGATAATCATAAACGTATCAGAAGGAGGGAGGCTGCTCAAATGGATGATGTTCTATATTGTGCCTGCTCTCCTAGGAAAAAGACAGTGCATACATACTATTTCAAAATATGCTTGTTTTAATATCTGCTTATTAGCTCCCACAGAAAAGGGCTTTSTATTTGGGTGTAAGATATACTGTTAAGGCAGGAAGACAACTATAAATTTATCTCTATTACTTAAATAACTTTTGCCTTTGGTACAGGGAACTTAATTTCTATGCCTTTAGTTTCTTTGTCTATAAAATGGAAACAGAAATGTCATTTCCTTTATAATGCAGTAGTGTGCATTCAGTAAGCACTTACAGTGAGGCTTTTAARTCTCTTGAACCTAGAAGCCYTTCAATTCACTCTCGTGATTGCCACAATAACTTTATCTCAGTGACATCCAAAAGATAATTTTGCATGCTTTGTCTGTGTGATCCCTGGGCTGATGTGCTTATTGAATTAGCTATTATTCAAATAGAATAGACAGAACACTGCTATAGATGACGAGTGACACGCGTCTGGCCAAATGTTATTCAATANGCAGTGCATCTATTGAATGCCACTGTGTAGTCTGGATCACTGCACCTCTGAGACCCTCGTCTTCTTGACCCCCTTCCCATTTCTAGCAATCCTGTCTTCCAAGGAGGTGCAGCTGAGTCCCTCCTCAGGAGTTTCCTGCAGTTGAGAGAGCGTATTTATATCCTCCTCCCCACCCTAAGCAGCCTGCCTCTGTTTTTGGATGACTCTAAGGGCCATGCTGTCTATGAAGCTCATGAAGGATGGGCTGAGATCTCAGCGGCGATAACACAGTAGAGCAGTTTTTCCTTCTGATCCATTCTGCCTTTCTCCCTTTCTTATGGGTCTGCCTTTCATCCATCTCAGAGTCACTATCAGAGAAACTAATGTCTTATGGGTTCTATTAGTTCTATTCACATGTGGAAACAGGAAATAATAATTGAGAATGGATTATGTCCCTTATGAGAAAATTATCTAACTCGTGATTATCTAAATGTTGATTTTAATTATCAGTCACTTTACATTTATAACTTTGCATTCAAACATGCATAGTTTGATAACAAGTTTACAGGGGAGATGTAAAGTCAATGCAAGGTTTTATACAAGTTCATCCTAAGTACAGGTTTTATCCTGATTCAGGGTTTACCCAGTCTTGATCTTGTATCTTGTTTTCTAATTTAGAGTAACAGTTTTGAATATTTTGATTTAAAAAAAATTTGTTGATAACCCACCTTTGTTTTTAGTCCCTTAACCTTAGATTCAATGTTAAATACGAAGACACTTTTAAAATTCTCACGAAAAGATTCAAATAGACCTATGTTTTTGTAGGTCCCAAACTCCCTACTTTAGAAAGCTCAATGCCCCTGTAGCTGGATGACCTGATGGATGGTCAGTCATTAAAGCTCTGACTCCCGTCATAAACAGAGATTCAGGCTGGCCAATTAGGGCATACCATCTCCTTGGCATGGTGATTGGGGAGAGTTGAGCTAGTGACCTAAATAGCACCATTCTGACTCCCCCGCTACCCACCCTGGGATTTTTCCACACTTGCCAGGAAGGAAAGTGGTAGAGCCACAGAGCTGCTTAGGAGGGACCGTTTTACCCTGGCAGGAGTTTCACAGATGAAACAAGCAATCCCCCAGGGCTTGGAGACAGCCTACCCCAGCTTGCCTTTTGGATTCCCTATTTAAACAGCAGTAAATTCTATCTTACTTAACCTGTGTGAGTTGAGTTCCTAGAGCATACAAAGAGGCCTAGGCCAGAGGTTTCCACCCCCACGTAAGAGCTCATAGCAGTTCACTGAGAACTCAGGTTCCAGCATCTTTCTTCTAAAAATAAAGACAAAGACCACTATATCTCATGCTCCGGTGGTTTTTCCCTTACCATGTCCCATCCACCCAACTTTCTTTTCTACACGGTCCCTCAACCACTGCTATTCTCTACTTGGCCGGTGCTTAAACTTACTCACAAAGCACCACTGCCAATTTCCTTGCGAATGCTGCCTCCTGCTTTCTGACCTAAACTACTCTTTCGTCCTGAGATTTGAGTCCTGCTGTGTTACATTGTCGTTGACTTATCATTTGCCTGCGTGAAGCTGAATTTTCAACTTGAAACTTCAACCAAAGGACATGCTTTCCCCTGAAGGCAATTTTTCCAAACTGCTGACATGAGGCTTTGGGGGGGAAATAGCCTATATACTGCTAAAATTTGCAGACCTAAATCTGTTGAGGCAGCAAATATCACACAGCTCACCAGAATAGTAAAGGAAAATCGGTACTGGAACAGCTAATTGTGGAAGCCTGTCATTGAAGGGCATGACAAACAGGCTGCCCAAAGTCTTTAGCATGGTATTTGTATGCCATTTTAAATGAGTCCTCAGAGATTCGCCACAAGATCAGCCCATCAACTTATGTAGCTCTAGAGTAAAATCATTCTGCAATTGACAAGCTCGTGGCTCTTATCATAAAGCTAATTTAAGTTCATGTTCAAGCCATCTGTCACCTGCTGACATGTTTCAAGGTGCCCACGAGGAGTGAGTGAGAAGTCTACAATTGAACCAAACATCACACCCAGCCATAGCTCTTTGGTAGTCCCTGAGAAAGCTTTGCAACTAAGATAAGGCGTGATTTGTGTCTGATCTGCGTCAGCAGTTCTCGGTTACAGAATCGGAGGATGCTAGAATCAACCAGGGAGCACATGCAGGACCTCTAGTGTAATTACTTTGAAATGAAGTGCGGGGAAATGCAGTGACTCACTCCGGTTCCTCAGCTAGTGTGTGTCTGAGCCACGTGCAGATTCTGCTCTCTTGCTTATGTTTGGAGCTATCTTGCTGCACATGCTCTCCTCCCTCCGCAAAGGTTTATTATTTTAATTATATGTACATGTGTGGGTGCAGACACAAGTCCTGATGCCTGCAGCGGAATCAGATTCCCTAGAGGTATAGTGACGGGTGACTGTGAATGGGTACTGAGATTCAAACTTGGGTTCTCTGCAAAAGCAGTTCTTAACCACTGAGCAACCTCTCCAGCACATTATTGCTTCTCTCTTATAAATGTTGCTTCACCGTAAGACTTAGGCTTGTCCAACATCTTGTTATGATTGAAGGAAAAGAACACTAAGTCTAGGGTCAGAGTACTTGGTTGTGGTTAGGGTCCTAGACTTGATGCTCTCCATTTACATTCAAAGCATGTGAATATTTTATTGTACTTTTGAGACAGAGTCCTATAGCCAAGGCTAGCCTCAAATTCACTATGTAGATGAAGATGACCTTCAATTCCTGATCCTCCTGCCTTCAATTTCTGGGGTTATATGTGTGTGTCACTATTCTCGACTTAAATGTCCCTTGTCTTGCAAGAAGGAAGAATGAGACAGGGTTTCACTACATAGCTCAGGCTAGCCCAGAAATTAGAGTCCTGTTGCTTCCATTTGCAAAGTACTGGGGTGGTAGGCATGTCATCATGATGCTGAGCCCAAAGCATGAAACCTTTCTGGCTCTGACTTCATTTTTTCATCTCAGGGCCCTGACAGATGCAGAGGGGAAACTGTGTATTAATATATGCTAAGATTCTAGCTAGCTCGTCGATTCTAGACCAGTAGGAAGTAACTCAAAATTAAATACCTTTGAGTTTTATCAGAATTCTGTTTCCACTATTGGACTTGGAAGTTTTATGTCAACTTGACAGCTGCTAAAGTCATCTGAAAGAAGGGAATCCAATTAAGAAAATGCCTCCATAAGATCAGGCTGTAGGCAAGCCTGTAAGCATTTTCTTATTTACAAATTGATATGGGAGGGCCCAGCCCGTTGTAGGCTTCCTGTGTTCTATAAGAAAGCAGACTGAGCAAGTCAAAAGGAGCAAGTCAGTAAGCAGCACTCCTCCATGGCCTCAGCATCATGCTTCAGGGTTTCTGCCTTGTGTGAATTCCTGTCCTGACCTCCTTTGATGATGAACAGTCATGTGAACATGTAAGCCAAATAAAGCCTTTTTCCCCAACTTGCTTTCTGTCATGGTGCTTCATCATAGCATCAGTAACCCTGATGAAGACAACTATACTTTGTTGTTGTGGTAGCCATTAAAAAGAAGGAAGAGAGGAAGCAAGAAAGGGAGGGAGGGAGAGAGGGAGGAAAAGAGGGAGGAAGGGAGGGAGAGAGGGAGGGAGAGAAGGATGGAGGGAGGGAGGAATTGTAAATAATTATGGTAAGTTTAACAAAATTTTTTGTTTTGTTTTATGAGACAGGGTCTCATCATGTATCTCTGGCTATCTTAGAAGTAAGAGAGATCTCCCTGTCTCTGCTTCTCCACTGTTGGGATTCTCAGGTATGCACTACCATGCCTGGAAGAAAAACCACTTTAAATAATCTAGGAAAACAGCAGAAGTCCATAAAATTGAGGACAACAATGATCCTAGATAGGAAAAAATGGCATCAGATGGATGTTGGAATGAGAACAAAAGCAKGATTGAAAACAGTAAGAACAGCAACTCAAGAAGTCAGAGAGTTCAGTVAGAAAGGCCAGTTACAAAATAAAGGGCATTTTAGTTCAATACAGTTTTTCRGAAACTGTAAATGAACATAAATAAATAAAATCAGAGAACCTGACTTGAGCCTTAGGCTACCAATGTGTGACTATCCATAAAGGAATGAGGGGGCAGGATCTGACTCTATCTAACACATACGAGCCATTTGCAGAAATCCAAACTTTAAGACTGAAGTATTTCTATTCAATTCTAACAATGAAAACAAATTTTCTACATGTTCAAAACCCATCCTGTTTAGCTTCATTTTATTTCAGGAATTATATTATTYGGGTCTATAATATACTGTCTAATAGAGGTCTCGCTACACTGTTATCTTCCCAAACTTTCATGTTTTCCAGACTAATTCTCAGCAGAAAGAAGGACTCCCGTTCCTTAGTGGTAANTATTGAAGAATCTTATCATCATTCATGTCCATGAAACCAGGAAACTATAAATCACCTTATTCTTTCTAGGTTAGCTTTTTGGGTCAAATGTGTAGTACAGTGCATACAAATGTTATAATCATATATGAGGCCAAGGTCTTGTACCTATAATGTTAACTGAAAATATGAGAATGTGAAAAATGTATTGCTGCTTTAATTGTGTATTAATGTCCATTGAAAGGGTTCTGACAAGGACAAAAAATGTTATGTTTATCCTATTAGGTATAGAAGCTTATTAAATAGTTCAGTAAAACAGATCAACAGTTAGGCTGTGTTCTATTTTGAGAGATAGAGGTGAAAGTTTGCTAGAAGCCAGTCCATACCAGTCCATACCAGTCCTTAAGCACTGGATAGCTTTCCCTCTCAATAATGTCACCATTCTCTGTGTGTGAGCCCAGCATCACATAGTCCTGCCTCATTCTAGATCTATCTCTTCTTTCTGTGTTCCTTGAAGTGTTGGGGGTTCTCCCTCTATGATTTTGACTGTGACTCTACCTTCCCTCCATATGTTAGCATCCACACCATTCCTTGCTGAAAGCTACCTCTTCATTCACCAGTGATAGCTTTTASAGAGAYCTGCTGCTTGTAACTACACAGTTCTGTGACAGTGTCTCCTTCTGTGACAATTTCCCCATCTTTTAGATCTTCCCAATGTTCTCTGCATTAGGCTRTGAGCTCAGCAGARACATTGAAATTTCCTTGCAGATGAAGCTACGCCCCATCTGTGCAGAATGTCTGACAGTTTTAATGATTGTTTAATGCATAACTAAATAAATTTATTGAATGCCTACCTAATTTCTTAAAATCCAATTTATGTATTTAAAATGACTTACAGAAATTTAACTTTGGTCCTGATTAAAGTCAGAACCAGAGTTAAGCCATCAGTGTCTTTTGAGAGCTGGAGGGCAAAAGGATGAGTTGGTAGAAATGACTGTCACTTTCCTGGAACACTATATCCAGACCCCACCTGAATGACTTAGACATGCCCTTGGGCTGATTATTTAACTCTTGGTATTATTTTATTCTCCTTGCTCATCACAAAGTTGCAAGGGTTACATATGTGGTATATTTAAACCACTTAGAAAGATACTTCATGGGAAGTGCAGGAATTTAGATACTTAATTTAGTCATCTAAGAGGAAACAATAGACATTAGCTAGATGCTCATATAGACTTTTGTTTTAAACCTAAAATAACATGTATTAGAGGAATCTAAAACTAGGCAATGCGAAAAAGTAGACAGAAGGGAGGTGGGAGAGTTGAGAGACACACAGAGAAAAAAAGTAGTTCCCTGGCGTGGCCTACATTTATGATGCTTAGGACAGCATCAATGAATGGGCACAGTTTAGATGAGATATGACTGGTGTATTAGTTATTTTTCCTATTGCTGTTACAAAGTACCTGACAAAGGCAACTCAAAGGAGGAAGGTTTTGTCATACATCAAAGTTCAAAAGGATATAGTC
The DNA here is from genome assembly GCA_002335545.1 of Apodemus speciosus. NCBI lineage: Eukaryota > Metazoa > Chordata > Mammalia > Rodentia > Muridae > Apodemus > Apodemus speciosus. The sequence continues at coordinate 93,823 of BDUI01007655.1, forward strand.
CATCATATTGGGAATTGTATGGAGAAGGACCTTAAGTCAGCTGGTCACAGTRCGTTGGCAGTCAGCAAGGAGAGAGTAATGACTATTAGGGTCTACCTGTCTTCCTTCATTTTATTAAGAACCTCAGCCCACGAGATGATATTAACCATTAAGGTAAGCCTTCTCATCACAATTAACCTGATTTAGGAACTAAYCTCAACATATGCCTGAATATTTGTCTCTTAGGTGATTCTAGATCATGTCCATTAGACAAACAACATTTACTGTCCACCATGTAACTCACATGAACTCTTATACTGAGAGCATGGTTGTATGCTGATGTTGATAGTCATAGTTGTGAAACATGGGCATTTCTCTTACCTCCATTGTCTCAATGTTTGAAGCAGGAAGTCTCTAGGTTCCATCCACAATGTCCATGGCAGGGCATTTCCAATCACAGCATCAGTGGGTACTACTTAGATGAGAA
>BDUI01007657.1:30570-49356 GCA_002335545.1 Apodemus speciosus
CCATAGACACAATCCACCTATCAAATGCTGTCCGACAAGAAGGAAAAAGTGGACCCAGGTTCTGGAAAGGCCCAATGCAGCAATGCAGGGGAATACCAGAACAGGGAAGTGGGAAGGGGTGAATAAGGGAACAAGGGGAGGGAGAAAGACACATGGGACATCTGGGGGGGCGGGGAAACCAGAAAGAGGGAAATGAAATGTAAACAAAGAATATATCCAATAAAAAAAAGTGCTGGGATTACAGGCGTGCGCCACCATGCCCGGCCCCCATTCACTCTTAAAACGTTAGGCCTAGGCCTTGGTGCCAAGCTCAAGAGAACTTGTAGTGCATTTCCCATGACAGTGGTCTTTGGGATGTATTTCCCAAAAGTTGAAGCTCCTGGGCTTTGCCTCCACCAAGCAGTGACTGCTCATATGCCCCCTCACTATTATTGGGCAGTCTGCCACTGCCCTTACTGCATAACAGYGRCTCTAAAGAAGCCAMCTMTTCCCAGGAGAGTGCTTGTTAGCACCTTCTACCTGAGACCTTGCTTATACCTGAATCCTTCTGTCTAAGTTTGGATTCTGTGCCTAYCATGTTGGACTTGGACGCCAAATGTAAAAGTACAGGACTTTTCTGCCCCTTCCATTGCACTTGAATAATAATACAGAGATTTGGTATATTTTATTAAACAGCTTCTTGCATCATAGCTGGCAAGGGTTCACATTTATTCTAACCTCACTGTTCTGCCTACCACCCAGCCACATGCCCCATTACCTGACATTTTAGACTAGCCCTGACTGCTCCTGCTCCATCCATATCCCAATGGTAACTCTCTCTTGGAAATCTCTCCTGGAGAATCTCTCGTGGCAAATCTCCTCTCTCCCTGGATCGGAAGTCCCTCCTCTTTCCTTCCTGCCCAGTTATTTTCTGATCAGTTCTTTATTAACCAATCAGAAGTTATGGAAAACAAGGTTTTAGACAAAGTTGAGACAGGAGATGCTTGAAAATGCTGATGTGCAACTAGATGTCTGGGCCCAGTAATCAGCATCTGAATACATAGTGCACAAAACCATCCTCCAACAAAGAGAACCCTTAAAAATTTTGATAAGCATGGAGAGATCCATGACTTCAGCTACATATGTAGCAGAGGATGACCATTTTAGACATCAATGCATTGGTCCTATTGAAGGCTCAATGCCCCAATGTAGGGGAATGTTAGGTCAGGAAAGAGGAGGGGGCGTTTGGTAAGCAGGGGGAGGAGGGATGGGATAAGGGGTTTTTGGAAGGGTAATGAGGAAAGGGGATACCATTTGAAATGTAAATAAAGCAAATATATAATAAAATTAAATTAAAAAATGTGATAAGGATAAAATGTAACTCTACAGCAGAGGGCTATTGGAGGGGCTGGGCCTGGTGAAAGACTCTTTCTTTATAGGGCTGATCACTGGGAGTTTAACCAGGCTCCAGTGACTATATGGACAACACAAATTGGATTTTTTAAAAAAAATTCCTTTGGTGGGGGGCCCAAGAGTGGGGTGAACCTGAACCTGGGAGTAGTAGGAAGTAGGGTGATCAGGATGCATGATTTGCATTATGTGAAATTCCCAAATAATCAATAAAATATTATGGTTAAACAATTTTAAGTATTGATGCAAGAGAAGAAAACATGCAGCCAACAAATGGCACAGTCACTTGCAGAGCCAGCTTGACCTTCTTAAAATAACAGAGCCACAGTTTGCCAGATGCTCGAAACATTTACTACTGAGCTTCAACTCCTGAAGGTTGGGTGCCTTGGAAAAGGGAGGGAATAGGTGTGGGTGACTGGGGTAGCACGACAGTATCAGGTCATCCTACCTGGGAGATGTTTAGTACTTTAGTCTTGACTTTAAAGCCCTTTAATCATTCATTTGTTGTGAGACAGGGTCTCACTCTGTAGCACAGGCTGGCCCTCTAACTCTTGACCCTCCTTCTGCAGCCTCCTGTGTGCCAGGATTTACAGGTGCTCACTTTCACACTTAGCTCTTCCATGTAACTTAATCTCCTTTGTCCCCGTCAGAATGTCTCTGATTATGTGATTCATAGTTTTATAGATTAGGACTTAGTGTTATGATTCATTATTTCATAGATTAGGAATGAACATACAGAAGGGGATGACATTTGCGTAAATGTGCATAGAACATTAATGGAAGGCAGGAATCAGGGAAGCGTGTGTGTGGTACTAGAAAGATGGTTGGCTGTGACTACAAAATTGTCTCTAGTGAGTTACAGCCTAGTGAATTGTCTGTGGATTCCTTTAAAAAGAAAGATAAGCAGAGTTTAGCACTGGAAGGCTGAACATATTTGACTTTCATACTATATTTGTATGAACACTTCAGATAGCTCTTTACACTTGGGGCTTGTTAGCAGAGTCTTATTCTCTTTAAAATTCATTCTAGAAGCATCCCAAGGAATGACTTTTTTGCCTTCTTTCTCTTTCACAGCCTTTTCAAAAATTCAAACAGAAATGCTGATTTCAACTTGGGAGTTATTGTTTAGAAAAGGAACTTTAATGTCTGCTATATCCCTTTTATTATATATACTTTTTATGGTAACATTTTAATTGGTTATTTCATTTATTTACATTTCTAATGTTATCCTTATTCCCAGTTTTCCCTCCACAAGCCCCCTATCCCCTCTTCCATACCCCTGCCTCTATGAGGGTGCTATACCTGCCCCTCCCCAACTCCTGTCTCAGCAGTCTAGATTTCCCCTATCCTGGGACATCAAGCCTCTACTGGACCAAGGGGCTACCCTTCCAGTGATGTCAGATAAGGCAAATCCTCTGCTACATATCCAGCTGGGATGGGTACCTCTTCTGTACTTTTTTTTTTTTTTTTAAGGTTTTTTCGAGATAGGGTTTCTCTGTGTAGCCCTGGCTGTCCTGGAACTCACTCTGTAGACCAGGCTAGCCTCAAACTCAGAAATCCGCCTGCCTCTGCCTCCCAAGTGCTGGGATTAAAGGTGTGCNAGGGTTTCTCTGTGTAGCCCTGGCTGTCCTGGAACTCACTCTGTAGACCAGGCTAGCCTCAAACTCAGAAATCCGCCTGCCTCTGCCTCCCAAGTGCTGGGATTAAAGGTGTGCACCACCACCGCCCGGCTTCTGTACTCTTTGGTGGTTTAGTCCCCGGGAGCTTTGGGAGTTCTGGTAGCTTGATATTGTTGTTCTTTCTATGAAGTTACAGTCCACTTCAGCTCCTTCAGTCTTTCCCCTAAGTTCCCTATTGCTGTCCCTGTGCTCAGTCCAATGTTTGGCTGTGTACATCTGCATCTGTATTGGTCAGGATCTCCCAAAGTCTCTCAGGAGACAGCTGTATCAGGCTTCTGTCAGCAAGCACTTCTTGGCATCTTCAATAGTGTCTGGGTCTGATGTCTGCATGTGGGATGGATCCCCAGTTGGGGCAGTCTCTGAATGCCCTTTCTTTCAGTCTCTGCTCCACTCTTTGTCCCTGTATTTCCTTTAGACAGGAGCAATTCTGGGTTAAAACTTTTGGAGATGGGTGGGTCATACCTAACCTCTGGATATGGTCTTGACAGGTTCTCCCTCCCCTTTGTTGGGAATTTCAGCGGATTAGGAAGTATGGGAGGCTCATACTTTCCTGGCATCTGGCACTTTCTCTTTGATACSCCCAGCTCCTTATCCCTCATTACTACACACTTCTGTTCCATTTCCTCACCCTGTATGCATCTCCCCATCTCCTTCATACCTGATTCTTCCCTTCTTTTTTTCCTCCCCTTCTTCTCTTCCTCCCAAGTTCCTCCCATCCTCTACTTCCCTTGATTATTTTGTTCCCCCTTCTAAGTAGGACTGAAGCATCCACTCTTCAGTTTTCTCTCCACTTGAGCTTCATGTGTTCCATGAGTTGTATCGTGGGTTTTCCAGGCTCTTTGCCTGAAATCCACTTATCAGGGAGTACATATGATGTGTGTTCTTGTTTTAGGAGGAAATGTTCTATAAATATCTGTTAAATCCATTTGGTCCATAACTTCTGTTTGTTTCACTGTGTCTCTGTTTAGTTTCTGTTTCTATGATCTGTCCATTGATGAGAGTGAGGTGTTGAAGTCTCCCACTATTATTGTGTGAGGAGCAATGTGTGCTTTGAGCTTTAGTAATTTTTCTTTTATGAATGTGGATGCCCTAGTATTTGGTGGATAGATGTTCAGAATCCAGAACATCTTGGTTGATTTTTCCTCTGATGACCATGAAGTGTCCTTCCTTATTCTTTTTTTATAATTTTTGGTTGAAAGTTAATAATATTCAATATTAGAGTGGCTACTCCTGCTTGTTTCTTGGGAACATCTGCTTGGAAAATTGTTTTCCAGCCTTTTACTCTGAGGTAGTTTCTGTCTTTAATACTGAGGTGCATTTCCTGGGTACATCAAAATACTGGGTCCTCTTTACGTATCTAGTCTGTTAGTCTATTATCTCTTTATTGGGGAATTGAGTCCATTGATGTTAAGACAGATTATAGAACATTGTTCCTTCCTATTTTTGTTTGTGTGGCTATCCTCTTTTGGGTTTATTGAAAGAAGATTACTTTCTTGCTTTTTTTAGTGTGTTGTTTCCCTCCTTGTGTTGGTGGTTTCCATTTATTATCCTTGTATGGCTGGATTTATGGAAAGATATTGTGTAAATTTGGTTTTGTCATGAAATATCTTGGTTTTGCCTTCTATGGTAATTGAGAGTTTTAATGGGTATAGTAACCTGGACTGGCGTTTGTGTTCTCTTAGAGTCTGTGTGACATCTGCTCAGGATCTTCTACCTTTCATAGTGTTTGCTGAGAATTCCGGTGTAATTCTGATAGGTCTGCCTTTATATGTTACTTGACCTTTTCCATTTACTGTTTTTAATATTCTTTCTTTGTTTTGTGCATTTGGTGTTTTGATTATTATATGACAGGAGGAATTTCTACTTGGAGTTCTGTAGGCTTCTTGTATTTTCTTGGGCATCTCTTTCTTTAGGCTGGGGAAATTTTCTTCTATAATTTTGATGAAGATATTTACTGGCCCTTTAAGTTGGGAATCTTCACTCTCTTCTATACCTATAATCCTTAGATTTGGTCTTCTCATTGTGTCTTGGATTTCCTGGATGTTTTGGGCTGGGAGCTTTTTGCATTTTGCATTTTCTTTGACTATTGTGTCAATGTTTTCTATGGTATCTTCTGCATCTGATAGTCTCTCTTCTATCTCTTGTATTCTGTTGATGATGCTTGCATCTATGACTTCTGATCTCCTTCCTAGGTTTTCTAGCTATAGGGTTGTCTCCCTTTGTGATTTCTTTATTGTTTCTATTTTATTTTTAGATCCTCGATGGGTTTGCTCATTTCCTTCACCTGTTTGGTTGTGTTTTCCTGCAATTCTTTAAGGGATTTTTGTGTTTCATCTATAAGGACTTTTAGCTGTTTACCTGTCTTCTCCTGTATTTCTTTAAGGGAGTTATTTATGTCTTTCATAAAGTCCTCTATCACCATCATGAGAAGTGATTTAAATCCAAATCTTGCTTTTCTTGTATGTTGGGGTATCCAGGGTTTGCTGTGTCGGGAGAACTGGGTTCTGATGATGCCAAGTAGCCTTGGTTTCTGTTGCTTATGTTCTTACCCTTGCTTCTCACCATCTGGTTATTTCTGGTATTAGCTGGTCTTGCTGTTTCTGACTGTGGCTTGTCCCTTTGCGAGCCTGTGTGTCAGTACTCCTGGGAGATGAGTTCTCTCTGGGAAGAATTTGTGTATAGAGAGCTACGGCACAGGGTCAGCTCTGGGGTGCAGACAGAAACCGGAAGGATTCTGTCCCCGGGTGTTCATTGGTTACTGCGTCCTGATGGCTCTGGGTAGATCCCTCTTGGGCTAGGGATTTGAGCAGAAGTGGTGGTCTTAGCTGTGCTCACAGGTGTGTCAGCACTCCTGGGAGACCAGCTCTCTTCCAGTGGTATTTGGACATGGAGAGCAATGGCACAGGGTCAGCTCTGGGTGCTGTGGCATAGGATCCAATCATATCCCTTTTATTAGTACCCAATATTTTATCTTAGAAATTGTGAAGCAATTCACAAAACAGAACAGAAAAATTAAAACCTTGATGTAGCGGCTATGGTAAAATTAGTATACTCCTAAAGCTTCAGAGGTGGAGACAGGAAGACCAAGATGTCAAGGCTTTTCTTAGCTATAGTACAATGGAGGCCAGCCTGAGCTATAAGAAACACAGTCACAAAACAACAACAAACAAAAATCCCCAAACAAAACCCCAAATCACGAGTTTTAAGAACTAGACATTTTGAAGAAGGAGGATGAAAAAGTTGCTGGATATGCTGGTGACCTCTCCTACAAGGACACATTAAACCTGGATGTTGGAAAATAAGTGTCCTGTTTGTTATATTATGTTTTGATATTAATGCTGCATAGAGTGAAAGGAGAGACCATTTTAAGCTGTTATAACTTGATGCATAGTAACAGCAATTATTATAAGATTATATTTATTCACATAATAATCAGTAACAAAACTAGTTAATATGTGCTAAGTTATGCTAAATGTTTTGTATGTAATATCTCTTAAAACTTACAGTAACACTTAGATAACATTGCAAACCAAGTAATAATATAACAGCCAAAGAGCATTAGAGCCTCTTTATATTTATATTTATATTATATTTATATTTTATAGAGACAAGTATATTTGATTTCAGAAATGGGATTAATTTACTATACTTCTGAGACTTGACACAAAAATAGAAACTGAGCTGAAGCCAACATGTGGGTGATGGATAAGCAAGATAAATCTGCCTCTAGCAAACTGCTGTAGAATTCTGTAAGGAAAAGGAGGCAGAGCAGTAATGTGCATAAATTCAACAAAGAGGGCAACAGCTGTTGGGCTAGCTGCTAGACAACAGTGAGGGTGTTTGGGTAACAAACCAGCTGTAACACCTCCCCCGACACACCCACATCCGCACCTGTGCACACACAGCTTTACACATCTGCTCATTAGATTATTTCCCAACTGTTCTTTCTTAACATTTAGAAAGTTTTTCACTGAGTTAAGAGGAGAGAAGGGACAGGATTCATGTTTAGGTCTGTGCTTTGAAGGGGAGCTTATTTTCCTGAGAGGATGGTAGTGAATCTGTAGCAGTAATCAAAGAACTTCAGGTTCTGTGATATTTAGAAACACAAAGTCAGAATCCTTTGCCTGAGAAATAACTGTAGAAACAAGTTTCTTGACTTGGTAAGTTGTTGGTGAATGAATATTATCATTTATGTGTACTACCTAATTTAATCTAAACTAATCTAATCTAATTTTATCTATCTACCTATGTAGTCTATCTACCTATCACCTATTTATTTTAAAATTGTTTACATTTATCTATTAATGGGGGGGGGCTGCAGTTGATCATGTGAAACACGAACATGAAGGTCAGAGAAAAACTTGAAGGCATCTATTCTCTCCTTCCAAGTAGGCTTTGAGATTGAAGTCACCTGTATCTGCTGAACTATCTTGCCAGCTCTTATTTATTTATTTATTTATTTATTTATTTATTTATTTATTTATTTAAAGGAAAGGTCTTATATAATCTAATCTGGCCCTGGACTAATCTTCCTGCCTCTACCTCTGAAGTCCTGGGTTTACAAGCAGTGCCACCATGCCCAGTTTATATGGAGCTGGGGATTGAACACTGGGGCACAGTGATGCCCTCTTCCAACTGATCTATACCTCCAGACTCTCTGACCCCACTTTAGGATTTTTTTTTTTATTCTTTAATCTTCCTTTACAGTCCCGCCTGCCGCTCCACCCTCCTGAATGCTCCCCATCCCATATCTCAATAACCTCCTGCCCCCAACATTTCTCCAAGAGGATGTCCCCATCCCCTCACCCCCACCCCATCAGACCTCCCCACTCCATGGAGCCTCAAGTCTCAAGAGTTAGGTGCTTTTTCTCTCACTGAAGCCAGACCAGGCAGTCCTCTGTTGTATATGTGTTGGGGGCCTCATATCAGCTGGTGTATGCTGTCCAGTTGGTAGCTCAGTGTCCTAGAGATCTTGGGGGTCCAGGCAAGTTGTGACTGCTGCTCTTCTTATGGGGTTGCCCTCCTCCTCAACTTCTTCCAGCTTTTCCCTAATTCAACCACAGGGATCCCCAGCTTCTGTCCATTGGTTGGGTATAAGTATCTGCACCTGACTTTTTCAGCTACTTGTTGGGCCTCTCAGAGGGCAGCCATGCCAGGCTTCCACACCATAGGATCAGTAACAGTGTCAGGCCCTGGAGCCTCCCCCAGAGCTGAATCCCAATCTGGGCCTGTCACTGGACCTCCTCTCCCTCAGGTTCTTCTCCATTTTTGTCCCTGCAGTTCCCCCAGACAGGAACAATTGTGGGTCAGGGATTTTGGCTGTGAGATGGCAGCCCCATCCCTCCACTTGATGCCTTGTCCTTCTGCTGGAAGCAGACTCCACAAGCTCCCACTCTCCACTGTTGGGTATTTCATCTAAGGTCCCCACCTTTGAGTCCTGAGTGTCCCTCACCTCCTCCCAGGTCTCTGGTACATTCTAGACTTCCTACCTCCTGAGGTTTCCTGTTGCCATTCTTTCTGCTGACCCTCAGAGCTTCAGTCCTGTTCCCCGCTCCAAATACCTGATCATATTCCCCTTTCGACTTCCTGTCCTCTCTTCCACCTGGGTCCCTCCTTCCCGCTCACTGCCAAGATTGCTTTCTTCTCCCTCCCAAGTGGGATTGAGGCAAACTCACTTGGGCCCTTTGGCTTGTTAACCTTCTTGAGTTCTGTGGATTGTATCCTGGGTATTCTGTACTTTTTTGGCCAATATCCACTTATTAGTGAGTACATACCATGCATGTCCTTTTGGGTCTGAGTTACCTCACTCAGGATAATATTTTCTAGTTCCATCCATTTGCCTGCAAACTCATGATGTCCTTGTTCTTAATAACTGAGTAATAGTCCATTGTGTAAATGAAGACCATTTTCCGTATCCATTCTTCTGTTGTGGGATATCTGGGTTGTTTCCAGCCTCTGACTATTACAAATAAGGCCACTATGAACACAGTGGAACACGTGCTCCGAGGGCATGCTGGGTTATCTTTTGGGTATGTACTCAAGAGTGCTGATCCCAGTTTAGTGACAATTTTTATTTTAAGGCTGTGCCTATGGCTCAGATGTAGAATGCATGTCTAGTATGAATGAGGTTCTGGTTTCTATTTCCAGGAACACACGTATACATACATAACTAAAATAAACGAATCCCATTGTGGTTATCAGAAAGAATTCTTCCTAGCGCAGCCACTTGCCACCACTTTCATTGATGAGACTCACATTCACATCGACTCTCTGAAGCATCCTCTGAACTGAGCATGAAGGATGAGCTCAGCTGCAAAGATTAAGAATGAAACTTTCAGTGTGTTGAGATATTTCTACCCCAGGAATCTGATTCTTGTCTTTAAGTTCTTTCTGCTCCTGGAAAGAGATAATCCATTAACTTTATTCTGTGGACTTGGCTGTCTCCCAGACTTGGTCAGAGAGTGCCCTTAACAAGTACCAGGAAGAACTCATTAAACTCAAGACTCTACCCTGACTGTAGTTCAGGAGAGCAATTTTGAAAACTTGTTGAAATAGGCAAAAAATTATTTCTGATTCTATTTCAAAGTTTTTCGACAGATGGTCTTACTGTGTAGATCAGGGCAGCCTTGACACACAGTACTCCTCTTGCCTCTGCCTCCCATGTCGTGGGATTATAGGCTTGTGTTTAAATGTATTTTCAAAAATTAGAAATTAAGCTGGGTGTGGAGGTACACACACTCAGTCTTGGTACTTAGGAGGCAGAGGCAGGTATATCCCTGGGAGTCCGTGGCCAGCGGGGTCTAAAGAATGAGCTCCAGGCTAGCCAGGGCTTCATAGTGAGATCCTGTCTCTATGATAAAAAATAAAATAAAATTACTTATTCATATGAAGTCATTCTTGGTCTAATTTTTTAAACATTTATACCTAATGAACTTACCTCACTCCGTTCTTAGCATTTTATTTATCAGCATATCAGTTTTCCTATTATCATAAAATCACTGTTTTTATGTTTATTGATTGGCCTTTTTCAGTGTGGTTTTTTTCCTATAGGAAAATATCTCATCTTTGAAGTTTATGAAGTAATCGTCACCAATCTCATATAACCTATAACATGAACATATGCTTCTCAGAAAGATATTTGATTTTTACAACTGAAATCTATTTTGTTATCAACGAAGTGATGATGTAAATGATTTTTGATCAAATAAGAAATCCCCTGCCTTAACTTTAGTAGTTCTCAGGCCCTGCTGCTTGTCAGCATCTCCTGGGAAGCTTTTCCACTATTACAAGGCCTTGTGTGGAGTCATAACTTAGGACCCTTTAACAACCTCTTCTCTGGGAAGGGTGGGGAAGGAGCAACAGAGAAATATTTTCATAAAGCTCCCAAGAGTGCAGTGCAATGCTGCAGGCAGGTGTGAGGACCAGTGACCTGCTGGAGCCCTGAGGGTCTAAACAGGCCAAACTTGGAAGTTCTCACTGACTCCTCCTCCCAGTCCTCTCACTCATAATCTCCCAAATATCTTTGGAGCAATGGTTGGGCACAATTTCTCACATGCTCACACTGGTTCACTCCTGGAAGCAGTGACTCTGGTCTAACCCCCAGTATTTTGTGCTCCCCTCCCATCGCTTTAGTCTGTGTCCAGTACACTGTTCCTTTGTAACCTTCCCATGTTGTCCAGTTGTCTTCTATGCTGATGCTGACTCCCCTCTTCCTTCAGCCTCCACAGTTCCTCATTCTCCTACTTCCTTCCATGCTTTCTTTTTTTTTTTTTTAAAGATTTATTTATTATTATATCTAAGTATACTGTAGCTGTCATACACACCAGAAGAGGGCATCAGATCTCATTACAGTTGGTTGTGAGCCACCATGTCGTTGCTGGGACTTGAACTCAGGACCTTTGGAAGAGCAGTCAGTGTTCTTAACCACTGATCCATCTCTCCAGCTCCACTTCCCTGCTTTCTTAAGGTCTTTGTACATTTCCTCTTTGGGTATACTTTGCTTCCTTTATGTTTCCTAAATTTTATGATACTTATATCATACACAAATCCAATTTTTCTTCCTCTCTTCTTTTCATTTTTTCCCTCCATCTTTTCTGTCTACTTCTAAAACTTTTAGTATCATCTAACAGCTCCTAGGGCTGGAGGGATGGCTTAACAGTTAAGACCACTGACTGTTCTTCCAAAGGTCCTGGGTTTGATTCCTAGCGTACACATTGTGGCTCATGATCATGTGTAACTCCAGTTTCAAAGGATCCATTCCCTCTTCTGGCTTTAGCTGTCATTAGGAACACAAGCAGTGCACAAACATATATGTAGGCAAAAGACATGTATACATAAAATCAAAAACAAAGAAAAACAAACCAAACACAACAAAACAAAAACTAACACTTGCTGATTCATCTTCAGCCCAGATGTCTACTGGGCACCTAAAACGAAATGTCAACTATGACTACTATATTATGCATTATTCTTGACTTATATTTTCCTTCTCCTTTACCCTTCATACAGATCCTGTGTGCTGCAGGTTCAGTCTCTCTAACATCTCCTGTCTTTATTTTTGCTGTTAGAATTGTAATCCTTGATCCCATTGGGAAACAACTGGTTCCTCATGTTCATTCTTACCTCTGGCTTACTATTCAGTGGTTAATAACATTAATTTTTTTCCTTTTAGGTTGGAAAGAGTCACATGGCTACAGGGAAGAAGCAAGGAGGAGAACCTGCTTCCACCTGAGTCTGACCCTTTTATCCCTGACTCATTTCCTGCTGCTCTGTTTTGCTCCACTGGCCACAGGACAGAGAGGTGCATTTCCTAACTCCTGGAGGAGAAAGAAAAAGATCAGTCAAGGTCAGATGCTGTTGTGCCTCTAGGTGCTTCAGGAATCACCCACCAAACCTGAGCTCAAACTGCCAACCTCTGTTATCCCAGAGCCAAGTCAGTGATGGCTCTACCTCTCCCAGACTGTAGACAGCTCACAGCCATCACTGACCCACCCTCAGGAGGGGACACACTCTGCCTTGGCTCCCAACTCTGCAGGAGGAGGTAGTGACATGCTCCTGGGGATAAACTTTTAGTCTGGCCAGATAGCTGTTATTTACATGGGATTGTATTCTGTTACAAAGTCCTTAGTGGACCACACCCTGCATGACTCTGTACTGAGGTAAAGACAGCTGAATGCACTTCCTGATTGTGGGCCTTGATAGAAAGAATGAGAGAGAGAGGAGGTGAGGAGGGAAATAAAAATAGGAGGAGGAGAAGAGGAGGAAAAGGAGGAGGAGGAAGAAGAGAAGAAGGAGGAAGAAGAAGAAGAGGAAGAAGGGAGGGGGAGCAAGAGGAGAAGGAAGAGGAAGAGGAGGAGAAGAAAGAAGAAGGGGAGGGTAGTGTATGCTCTCTGTGAGCATGCTCCTCCAGTCTCTCTTCTTGACCTTAGCTTGAGCCTTTCTGTCTACCAGAAGTATAGAACAGATGATAAGAGTGGCCAGAAATAAAATTTCTCCTTGTTTATGGAGGAAACTGTAAGGAGGTCATGCATGTGTGTGTGTGTGTGTGTGTGTGTGTGTGTGTGTGTGTGTGTGTGTGTGTTTGTATATATATTATTGTCTTTTTTGATACAAGGTTTCATTATGTATCCCTGAATGTTCTGGAACTCATTATATAGACTAAGCTGTCCTGGACTCAAACTCACACAAATCCATCTGCCCTCTGCCCTCTGCCCTCTGCCCTCTGCCCTCTGCCCTCTGCCCTCTGCCCTCTGCCCTCTACCCTCTGCCCTCTACCCTCTACCCTCTACCCTCTGGCCTCTGGCTGTACCTCTGCCTTCAGGAATCAAAAGTGTATGCCATCTCCACTAGCTGGGGGAGATTTTTAAAGACCTAGAAACACTACTTAATAGGCAAAGACCAATGGAATGAATCAAAGATGGGAACCAAGCCTTGAAATCTCAGGGTAGTGGAAAATAGGGCGAACAAGCAAGGCATCAGGAGGAAAGCATCAACAACACTACAGGTCGGATGGGAAAGAAAGACAAAGATGGGTCTGAGGTTGCTGTTTGGGGTGGACAACAGTTGTATGCTTTTATTTTCCCTCTTTGGGGAGCTCCTATTGTAGATGAGGGAAACTGAGGACTTCGGGAAGCTGTTAAGGAGTAACCCCAGAGAGTGATGAGTAAGAAAACATTTCAGATACATTATTTCCGAGCTTTTAAGGTCTCAAAGTAGTGGATGGTAGACTGTGGACATAAACACAGAATGAAAATCTGACAAGAATCAATGCTTTGACAGGAAGTCAGATGTGCACACCATTATCACTCTGTCTTTGTGAGCTCTGACACTGTTGGTCATGTCTGAGCTTATCTTGATGCTTTGCAGATTATCTGCTGTAAAAAGTACTTTGTTGCTTTCCAAGGTCAGCTGTTTTGCCTCCTCTCCTCTGTCTTACTTCATAGGTCTTCAGACATTTGAAAGGCTGATAACAAGCTTTGTATCAAAAGATTAATGTTCAAACAGGCTTTTTTTTTTTTTTTTTTTTTTTTTTTTTTTTTTTTTTTTTTTTTGTGGGTTCCAAGTTCATTTCCTGCCTCAAGTCTGTCTTTGGAAGGTGGATAGGGAGAAAGTCCAAATAATCCTAATCTCAATGCCAGAGATGAGCAGTACCTAAGTACCTCCCCACACCAGCAGATATCGGAGATAACCCTAGGGTCTGCATGAGCCTGCCTCCCGGGGTCTCCTCTACTGTTGTCTTTTTGTCTAATCTCTCACAGGTTTGTTCCAAGAGAAAGGCTGAGCCTGGGACTGAAAGATGTGCCTTGGGATCTCAAATCTTCAGCCACTGTTCTATCCTTTTGGATAATGACCCCTTTTTGGCTAGCAGGCACATTAAAGGATTACTATTCCTGAGAAGTGAATCTTTAAACTCAAAAAAAAGCAGATGAGAGAAACAGAATTGAATGTTTGTGTGTGTGTGTGTGTGTGTGTGTGTGAGAGAGAGAGAGAGAGAGAGACAGAGACAGAGAGAGAGAGAGACAGAGACAGAGAGACAGAGAGAGAGGGGGGAGGTTCAGAAAAATTAAGCCAGGAAATAAGAAGGTTGTGTGTCTGATGAGTACTGGAAAAAATCTGATTTTTTTTAAACCTTTATTTTCAAAATGGAAGACAGATATGTAAACATCATCTGTGTAAGAACATGAACAAGACATTTACAGGTTCCTTTCAAATAACAGTGCATTTGTCAGCAAAATTTTATTTTAGCATTGTGGTTTCCATCCATGATATTTTTAGATTCCGGTGTAATTCCTTCTTGGTATTACTTCTTTTGTTCAATGGATTGGGGTGTGTGTGTGTGTGTGTGTGTGTGTGTGTGTGTGTGTGTCTGTCTGTCTGTCTGTCTGTCTCTGTGTGTCTGTGTATATACAGGCACACATAAATACACTAGTTTAAAAAATATTGGGTTTATAGATAAGAGACCTGGGACCGGATATGAAACCTTGCTCTGCCATTTATTCATGGGGCTAATTAAAGACTCCATCACTCAGAAGCTAATGCCTCAGGATCTGCCTTTCCTCTTTGGCATGGAAAAGACTTGCACAATGACTGGCATGCTGCATTTGCTTGGTATCTAAGATCTGAAATCAGGAAGGGTAGCTAGCTTGCTTGTTTTTCAGGAAGTCGGACATAAGTTATCTGCATTCTTCCAGATCTGAGCGGTTCTCTCTTTTACTGCTAAGTCARTGTGTTCACTGTAGCAAGGCAGCTTTCTTGTCAGGTAGCTTGGGAGGAGAAAGGAGAGAAGAGTAGTAGTCAGTGATTCTGGAAGGAAAGTAGACCCTCAGAGCCTGAGGTCCCTCCTCCACAGGAGTTTTCCTCTCATTTAAGGCAATCACGGCTTCTGCTCCATATCTATTGCCACTAATAACTCCCTTGACCCTTCGTATTTACCTGGGAGCTGGGTCACTTGGATCTCCGGAAAACCACCTTGCTGGCAGATCGACAAGGGCTGTTATGCACATGCTCGAACTGGGAATGAAGCTGCAAACAGACCCACTCCTCAGTGGAACAGGATCAGATGTAGTTCCAGTGAACTACACACAGCACACACACAGAGCCCTTCTTTTTTCTGTTGTATCTGGGGAATAACATTGTGTTAACTGAATAGAAAAGCCAGGAACCATGGTTGTGTTACTGTTGCCAATAGACCTGCCGCTGATGCATTGAAACAGGTGCAGAACCGCCCTGTGGTTTGTGACTGTATCAGTTCGAGAGTTAGTATTGATATTTAGTTAGATTCTCATTATCATTAATTTCCATCAGTCTCTGTAATGTCCTCTTGCAACTAATTAAGGCCTCTAGGGCCTCAGTTTAACTCTCCTCATTCTCTTTATGCTCTGTCTCCTTTGTCATTGTGTAATTGATTCTCAACTCGAATGAGGAAAGTAAACCTTCTACAGGAAAGTCAAGACAGTGAAGTAGCTGAGACGAGAGAAATCATGGAATAACAAGCCACTGGTGAGACAGTGCAGTTGTTTCAGGTGCAATCCTGCCTGGAGAGGTTTAGCAGGTACAGATGCATGCAAACTGTAGGCAAGCTATATCCAAACATATTTTGCAGCTGTCAAATGAGGATCAGAATAATGAACTTCCCAAGTGCAAGAGCTCTGTAATTCCAATGCATGGTTTTCTTATCCATGGCACTAACTGTGGGTTAATGTTTTACATTCTTAACTATTCTGCAGTCCATGTAAGAGGAGCTGTAGCCATGCTACAATTTTTTGCAAGATAGGAAAATTGCCAAAATATTAATATAGTGTTGTCATAAATAGGGCTTTAATATATTTTTAATTTCAATTATATTATTAATCCATTGTTGTTCTTTTTAGGCACCTAACTGACTTACCTCTCCTGGTAGATAGACGCTGTATTAGTCAGAGTTTCAATTCCTGCACAAACATCATGACCAAGAAGCAAGTTGGGGAGGAAAGTGTTTATTCCACTTACACTTCCACACAGCTGTTCATCATCAAAGGAAGTCAGGACTGGAACTCAAGCAGGTCAGGAAGCAGGAGCTGACGCAGAGGCCATGGAGGGATGTTACTTACTGGCTTGCTTCCCCTGGCTTGCTCAGCTTGCTCAGCCCAGGGATGACACCACCCACAAGGGGCCCTCCCCTCTTGATCACTAATTGAGAAAATGCCCCACAGCTGGATCTCATGGAGGCACTTCCCCAACTGAAGCTCCTTGCTGGGTGATAACTCCAGCCTGTGTAAAGTTGACACACAAAACCAGCCAGTAGAGATGCCACAGAGGATCTTGGGAGTTATTAATGGCTATGGGCTATTGGACTCAGGATTCCAATACTTAGGTACATTATACCTCTCTATTGGTATTATTAATTAATTTAATATATTTATCATACTTATAAGTATGAATGTTGGCTATAGGATTCTTCTAGGTAAGCCAGATTTTAACTCCTGAGAAGAACCATCCCTGCGATTTGAGCATTGAGGCATGCCTTTTCTCAGCTTGCTATAGAGCTATAAACAAAGCCATTTGCTAATGGCTTACGAATTTCAGGAGCAAAGTGGCATAGGAAGTTTTCTTGCTGTTAAAAGCCAATGTGAACATCTTCTGGCTTGGAGGGAGTCAGGGGTCTGAGTGGTAAGGTTTCCCGCATAGTTTTTGGCTCTGTGGGTATACCTGGAAAGTATGCCTGCCATGTTTGTTTTAAAAATCCTCAATTCCTTGATTATATGCCACAAGCCTTTTGGCAAACTGTAACCATTGGAAAGGGCTTATAGTACGATTATCTTTCTTTTCTTTATTTTTTTTACATTTATTTACTATGTGTGTATGCACACCCCCCCCCCCAACACACACACAATGGTGACTTGTGGAAATCAAGGGATAACTTTTAGGAGTTTTTACTTCCAACTTGTGTGTCCTGGGGATTGACCTCAGGTTGTCAGGCTAGCAAAGCAAGTACCTTTAGCTTCAGTTCATCTCCCAGCCCATATGAATATCTCAGATGCCGCTTCAGAGTGTGTTTGCCACCTCACTCTAGGGTCCAGGTCCATTGGTTAGTGGATGTTAATGATCCTAGTTTCCTTAAACTACCAAGGGCAAGAAGCTGTGCTGAGAGCCTGGTTCAGGAAGAATACACGAAGGCCTGATGTTGTCCTACGTGAATGTTCTGTATAGCTATGAGGACAGGAGACTGGGTTTGGGTCACTGAGGGAAGGTGTGTTTGGCTATGGAGTCTGTGCGCACAGTCTTCAGGTTACTCCCTTTAGTATGTGCTAGTGGATGTGTAGTTTGATTTCTGGGTGGAGCTCACAGTCTGAGCCGGCTGCCGACTGACTTTTTTTTTTTTTTTTTCACTTGTACTGTGTACAGAGATTGTGTTCCTAGCACCTACTCACCAGAGAGCCAAACTTGTTCAACTGGCTGCTCCCTGAGCAAAAATAATTACTTACATCTGATAACGTCCCCAAAAGGAAGTAAGAGGAAATGAAAAACAAGAATGCCCGGGCCCTGAGACATTTTCAAACAGGCTCTGAGCACCCAGCTGAGCTCAGACAGAATTTCAGGACCTTCTCCTTGGCTCCATCTGCTGGGTGCTGTTTCTGCTGATGTCACCAGGACTTTTGCCCCATGGTCTCCGGAGGGTGGAAGTCTTCTGAATTGCTTTTCTCTTTGCTGGTTTGTTTCATCACCTAAACGAGGTAGACTTCTCTGTTCAATGTCTTTATAGATTGTGTGCTGTGAGCAAACTCACCGACAAAACTTTTCTCTCTATCCCTCTCTATCTCTATCCCACTTCTCTCTCTCTCTCTCTCCTCCCCTCCCCATGCCCATTGCTCTTTTTGTTTTTTTCTGGAGAAAGGGTCTATCTATGCAGTCCCGACTTTCCTGGAACTCACTATGTAGACCAGGGTGGCTTTAAACTCACAGAGGTCTTCCTGCCTCTGCCTCCTGAGTGCTGGGATGGCCCGGCTGATTCTCTTTCCCGTGTGTAATTTTTCACCATCTGCCCACTCCTGACTAGCCGGCCACACACTATCTCCCTTCTGCCTTGTTTAATTGTGATCCATAGTATCTGCTTATGAACAGGGAAAAGTGAAAAAGTATGAGGCTGGAACTGGCAGATTTCTTTGCTTATGGTTTTGTTGTTTTTGTTTGTGTTTTGCTTTTTGTTTTTGTTTTTGTCAGGGAGCTGTGCTTCAGTAAGTAGCCCTTTGATCTTCAGCATCAATACTAAAACTCAATGTGTAACCCCGATGGTCTGTAATCTAGCACCGTTAACTGACAGGAAAATCCCTATATTTGGTTTCAGACTAGTCATAATTAAAGCAGGAGGCTGCACTGACTACCATTTCTCTCAGCAAGGGCACAGGGTAAGTTGCTAAACACATGGAAGAGTGGGAACTATTGCTTCTGTTGAGAAGGAAGCAAGTTTGGAGGTGTCATTTTAAAAGACATGTGGGTTGTATGGAGTTGTTGAAGGTAGTTAAAGAACCTGCTCAGTCACAGCAGCTGTGCTATGAGCAGTAGCACTAGGTCTACAGGGCTGGGCCCTCCCAAGTCAGCTATGGAGGGAGCCCTACCATGTACTGCTAATCTATTGTTAACAGATTTTTAGCAGAGTGGGGGGGGGCAAAGCACACAGTTATGCACCCCACTGGTGCTTTAGGGTCACACAGCTCAATCCTGTGTGGTATGAAAAAAAAAA